>UESW01000762.1:0-23237 GCA_900491605.1 Calamus simplicifolius | reverse complement strand
AGAACCAACTCATCCAGAGAAGCAAAGCTTTGCAAGTATTGTTAGTAATGAAAATTTGATTTGAATCAATCATATTGAGGGTTGTCAGGTTACCTGAACGTTCCTTTTCCTAGCTGCCTCTGTTAGATTTGCAGAGCTGAACTATATAAATGGGTCAGAACAAACTACAGAGATTATTGCTTGCAACATTTCTTGAATGTTTGTTTGCTTTGAATCTTTATCCTAGTATCCTGTTTTGTATATATAACCAGGAAAATGTAAAAAGAAAAACAATCTTCAAACACTCATTCTTTAAAAGGTCTCTCATTTATTATTTGAGCTGGAGTTCGCTTCTTTTGCCTAGAGTTCCTTTGGCCAAGAATTAGATGCCAATCCTCAAGGTATGATGTAGGACAGAGAGCCCAAAAATAATCATATCGAGACTTTCATCAATCATGCAAATATTTCTTCATAAAATTAAGTGCATAATGAAAGGATAAAGAACGTCTACCTAAATGTGCTAGTTGTTTGTCTTTTGAGGCTAAACTTACAATATAGTTTTGTGACATGGATGCCCCATTGTGCATCATTCTAACAGTCTAAGGTTGTTCTAAGGAATAAAAATGGCTCAATAACATGGTTTTTTGTATAATATGTTAGCTTAAGCATGTACAATTTGTATGGATTATACCTTTTCTTAATGTTGCCAAACTCAAGCCAATTAATGTGATGACAAATGGTAACTGTGATGATGATGTTGATATTGGCATGGTGCATTTCTGCTATTCTGGGATTCTTGAACCTCTGAAGTCTATATTTTTATTTAATACTTAATAAGATTAATAATTTTCATTTAAGGTCTTTGGTTCAATAATTTATATGGTATTGTCAATACAAACATCAGCCAGCACACATCTGAGTCAGAATTTCAACCCATGGTTTTGGTGATTTTCAATAATGCCTGTTTCTTCATAGGCTAAACCTATAGCTGATCACACGTTTTCTTCTTTGAGAGCTGTCAGCTATAACTACACTACCGCATAAAGGATTGACTTGTATAACTCCTTGAATCTCTTTGTTTTGTGGTTTTTTTTTTTTCTTTCTTTTTTTTTGGGGGTGGGGGTCATTCTGGTTGGGGATGTGGCACATGCC
Organism: Calamus simplicifolius; assembly: GCA_900491605.1. Lineage (NCBI taxonomy): Eukaryota > Viridiplantae > Streptophyta > Magnoliopsida > Arecales > Arecaceae > Calamus > Calamus simplicifolius. Next base: position 22,106 of record UESW01000762.1, on the reverse strand, counting down.
TCATGAATACTTTCCGATATTGCCCTTCAGATTCCTTGTTTTTATCGACTTTGTTCATCTAGGCTGAAAGGTTTCTGTTCTTGACTGTTTAATGGATCACATCCATATAATTTTTCCTCTCAAATTATGTGATGGGATCTCAGCTGTTCATCAAACACTCCTTCCTCTCGATCAGACATGTCTGATAGATCTCAACTTCCACTGTACCATTTCCTCATGCTGAATCCTAGTGTAATGTTGGCTTACTGATATAGTTTCCTAATACATGCTACTGGTTTCTTTTGTACAAGGTACAATTATTATCAGACATTCTGATATAAAACAAACAGCTTAATGCTACATAAACCTTTCCTTGCTGATTCAAGATTGTATTTATACTCATGTTCTTGTTTGATTGTTTTTAAGAGTAGTACAAATGGACTGGGTCATGTGATAGTAGTCATCCCAGTTCTTAGCGAATGTGCGTTTTCTGTAGTCAGGTTAAAATATATAATTTTCATTATGATGGCGGTTTTAACTTAAGCTCACATTTCGGTGCAGGCGCGGCTTGCTTTTGTAAATTTATGGTGAAGCCATCTACTTTGTTAGTTTTGGATGAACCAACCAACCATTTGGATATACCATCAAAAGAGATGCTGGAGGTATGCTGGTCCATTTTTCATCTCATCTAGGTGCACTTTTTTGTTCTCATGCCTCATTCATGTGCTTCTTGCATAAGCTGAAGCATTTTATTCTTGAAATTTTGTCATGTTTAAACAGGAAGCTATATCAGAGTACAAGGGCACTGTCATTACCGTTTCTCATGACCGTTACTTCATAAGGCAAATTGTTAACAGAGTAATAGAGGTGAAAGATAAAGGCCTGCAAGACAATGCAGGAGATTACAATGTAAGTTTCTCCATTAGTTTCAAATCCCTCTCAGAAAGTAGAACATGTGAATTGTAGATAATTTTAAAATTTCTCAATCAGTTCATTATCTAAAATTACGTGGATTTGTAAAAGGTTTTCTTTAGAAAAAGGAGTAGAAAATTGCTTTGGAAGCTTAAGTTATTGATCATTAAAGTTAGCTTAATCCCTGACAGTTTTGTTTGCTGTGTGCAATGAAGAATTGCATCTGAATATTCCTTCTCACATTTGCATTGAATACATTTTTGAACTTCCACAAATATATTTCCTGCACTAACTGCTGAATGATGCAACCCATCTTTTATTGTTGCTGCATCTAGTTAGGAGAATAATCACTGCTTGACACATGAAACTCAGATAACATAATTCTTTTATGTAATTGAAGTTGCCATTGTGTGAGGTGTTTAATTTTTTGTGTCGATGAGGGATGTCTCTTGAAGTTCTCACAGAATGAGAGGCGTCTGTACCATCTGAATAATGGAAGTATATACCCCCCAAAAAATAGTAATTTATCATTTCCTGTTAGATTTTATGAAATATTATTTGATAACTGAGAACAAATTAAATTGATTAAAAGCTGCATTACTCCTGTAATTTGGTCACACAAAAATTTCCTGATATATACAAGCATTATCATTATCTGGATTCCATAGGGGTGTCTTTGCTGCGTCTCTGGTTGGTCCTTTAATTCATATCTACATAATGTTTGATAAGGATACCATTTAGGTTTTATTCTTCCATTTGTGTTGTGTCTTTACATTAACCTTCATCAAATTATTATGATATAATAATTTGAATAATTTCTCATTGATTATTTTGACAGTATTATCTCGAAAAGAACCTTGATGCTAGACAAAGAGAACTTGACCGTGAGGCTGAGCTCGAGGAGAAAGCCCCCAAAGTAAAAGCAAAGTCTAAAATGTCAAAGGTACCATTACTCAATCTCTACTATATATTTTCCAAGGACTACTCACAGGTTGGCAGGACAATATAGGTGGCCGTTGAATTCTGTTGTAAAATCTCAGTCACCGTTTGGCTTGCATGCAGGAAGAGAAAGAAGCCAGGAAGAAGCAGAAGATGATGGCTTTTCAGCAAGCAAAGGCAAAGTCTAAAGGATTGAAGAATGCAAAGCGCTGGAAATGATTCTTATCATAACCCTGAATATCATATTTGTAATTAATCATGAAAAGTTTACATATTGTACATAATACACAAATTTTCAAACAAAAGCATAGCTGTGTTGGAATCAGAGAAAGGAGATTACTTGCAGAATTGTCGATGGTTAGTTTCTGTGTTCATCGTTGACTCATATATTTAGGTTTGAGTCTCACTGGTTCCAATATAACCATAAACTGCAGCTGATTGGTATCGAACATGAAAACTGTGAGAGACGATAGGAAAAGTAATAAATTGGAACAAGACTTTGCCTTACGCCCGCTCCAGTAAAAGATGGCCAAATCTATTTTTCTGCTACGTGTTTACATGGCCTTGAGAGTTTCATTCTCCTCGAGGATATCATCATCCATAAAAAAAACCTCATGAGTGGTACAACAATTATCTATAGATCTTATGGAGAAAGAAATGCAAAGTTACTTTAGGCTAGTTCATGAACGGTCCCTGATAGTTCCAGTGCTTTCTGATGCATGTTCTTCCTGAAGTAATTATCTTTCGAAATTTTTTTTTTTTTTTTCTTTTCTTGTTTCCCCATGAAAGGAGAAAGAAGTGGCAATCCATCAGAATGGTGAGGAGACTCAGCTATTTTATAGAAGCGAGAAAGAGTTACAACTGAATTACATGTAATGACTGACTTTTTTTTCCCTTTCTAACCTACGTCACAAATACTTTGAGGGACTGGAAACTTAAATTGAGCTGATATCTTTTGCAAGGGATGGTAAATTTTCACGATCATAGCCAGCAGAGAAGGTATGAAAAGCAAAACCTTGCATCATGCAAGCAATTGGTGAGAGGATCATGATAATTATATGTTAGAGGAGGTTTTGTTTATAAAATTCTTATTAAGATGTCAAACTATCAGCAATTGGAACCCACAATCTGGAAAACGGGCTTTTTGATTTTTTTTATTTTTTTTTGCTGCCACCTACTCCACTAATTAGGGCACTATTTGGATGCATTATGTTTATCTATGCATGACACGATGAACAAAGATCTCATCAGGAGAACGGTGTGCTAAGCAGGCACAATCTTTAAGCATTTTAATTCACAGGCTCTGTTTTTGAATACTAGGAGGTGCCTTTTTTTCAAAAAAAGAAGCAAGGACTCGGGCATCTCAAATAATCTTAAGATTATTATTATTATTTTGCCCCGTGGAGCATTGGCATTGTTATATTTAGATTCTCTGAATATATATATAAATCCGTTGGATTACTTATTGACTCTCTCGTATTTTTAAAGCAGTACAATATGTAAACTTTGTTATAGTTTCCGACATATAAATAAATATAGATGCATTATTTCTTGTTCTCGGGTGGTCGATAATGGCCGAGGGAGGGACCCAAAACAACTGCCATTACATTACGCTTTCTAAAACTAAAAGCCACGTGATGTGGTGATTGGAGAATGCGGTCCCCAGAAACGGAAAGGCAAGTTGCCCGTGGAATCTGAAACCCTTGTTGTAGTTCGATCTCAACCGTGGCTTTTGGCCTAACAATATAGAGAGATTCAGAAACGTGGTCACCTTGGAGCCTTTTGTGACGTCGACATGCGGAGGGCTATTGGCGGCAAAAAGACCGGAGTACCCATTGCTCCCAATGACATCAGCTTTTCTATACCATTATCTGCGGTAAAATCTGAAGGCTCCTTCGAATTCTTCAATTCAACTTGGTTAAAATTCTTATGAGGAGGATCCTGCCTGCTTGTACCCCCAACTCTAAATTTTATCTCTATTCTAATATAAACCATTGAAATTTTTTTAACTATCTTATTAGATCTATGTGCAAGCTAGAGTTGAGTTATAGCCATCTATTAAGAGTTGCTTTTGCTAGCTAAGCTCTAAACTTAATGGTTCAAAAAATCTCACATTTATCTTTATTTAGCGGTATAATTTACCTAATAATTACATCAAGATAGCATTTGATTTATGATAATATAATATTATTAAAAATTTTATATTTTTATAATCGTGCACTTAATAATTATTTTTTCAGAAATAAAAGATTATAATAATAAAATACGGTAATTATTTTATCATGTTTTTAAATTTTATTACAATTAATTTTTTTACTTTTAAGTAGCCCACTCTTCTTTTGCTAGAACATGAATGTATGACAAAGATCAAGATTCTTTATAAATTAATTTTAAAATATTATATACTTAAATATTATAAATATCATAATATTATTAAATGTCTTATTATATAATATATAGTATATAATATATAAATATTTAGTGATATTATATAATAATTTAATATTTAGGTAGTCATAAATATTAATAATTTACAATCTAATATTTATATATTATATAAATATAATATTATTTTAAATATTTAATATATATTAATATTAAATTTATATATTTAATTTATATATATATATATTAAATATTTAAATACTATCTAGTGTAAATTAAATATATAATCAAATTAAGTATTATAAAATGTTATATAAAAGTCAAGAGCATAATTTAAGATTATCAAATTTTGGTAATATTAAATACCCATTTTTGTATGAGAATCAGATTACTATAATTTATGATAATCTTAAATTGCTAAGAATCAAATATTATTGATTAAATTATCATATTTAACTACCAAATAAATTAATTTAAATAATAATTTTATATTATTAAGATAGATTATTATGAACCAAATGGTTGCAAAGTTTTTCTACATTCAAGAAATTGCAGGTTTTTTACAAATTTTGCAATTGTTTCAAACAACAAAATTTTGCATAGTGTAACTTGAATATAAAATATTTTTGAAGAAGAGTAAGTTAGCAATTGATGGGCCAACGCTCATGTGTACCATGGAGACACTTGGTTGCTTATTTGCCAACATATATTGATTGAAATCATGTTTTAAAAACATAAATAATACAAATGCATTCAAGGAAGTTAAGCATGATACCACTTTCAAAAGAAGTGAAGAAAATTGGCTGTGATTCCATTTAAAATGTTTTTCATAACCTAAAGTTAGCTTACATGAAGAAAATGGCTACATTTGATGCGAAAGGTCACAAACACTAAATAAAAATTGAAAACATAACCCATTATAAACTTTTGATATTTAAAAAAGGAGAAACGTTTTTGTCTCACATTTGATTTATAAGTGCTTGATGTTGACAAGAATGCACATGATGTGATGCACTTCATTCAATTGCCTCAAGTTGATGGTAAACATATTTTTTGCTTTGTTTGGTCATTGATCTAATCATGGTTGATATAGAAAGCTATTATTATTAATTTATGTTAGAATACTGATGAGGAATAAAATTATCATCGCATTAATGTTCGTGCAATCCAAGATAGCGGGTCGAGATTAATCTCAACATCCCATCGGATAACTATCACATCCGAAGAACAGCAAGGCCGAATCACCTTCAGCAAAGCCCAATCGCTTCGGCAAACCGAGCTATTCTCATGCTCCGATAGACCGAACTATTCTTATGCCTTGGCAAACCGAGCTATTCTCGCGCCTTAACAAACCGAATTATCTCTATGCCCCAGCCAGACCAAGGCGTTTAAGCATCTCTGCGAAACTAAACACGAAGAGTTCTAAGTCGTAATAATTGAACAAGACCTCAGCGAGAAATTATGCAAATGATGCTAGAAGTGGCCTAAGGCCTACAGAATAGCCTAGGGTCTACAGAGTTGTTGAATCTCAAAGCATCAACCAAGTCTCCTGGCCATCGATCCTCTAACTAACTAGATACAATCCTACCGGTCTCGCAACAAACTTGATTCGAATCTGATTTGAATCTTAACAGTTTTCGAACCCCTTATGACGTGGCCAAGGAATCATGTGATTGCCTATAAATACCCCAGCCCTGAAGTCTTTAGGTATGCTTCCACTGACACTCTAACTGAGAAAACTCATTGAAGCTTGAGCAGAGCTCCGAGTTCTCGAGAGGCCACTCACCTTAAGGAACTCTTCTGCGATAGCCTTCTCCTCATATATGCTTGCTGTGAATTTTCACTGACTTAGATTTTGGAGGGCCTTCCATAGAGGGCTACCCCAGACACTCTTTGCATGAGGACTATCTTGCAGGTCCCATTCGGGCGAGAGACCAGCGTCTAGATCCGGAGCCAAGCTGCACCGAGTCGGAGAGCGGATTTCGCAGTAACAATTGGCGCTAGAGGAAGGACCTCAAATCCTGTAAACTTGTAATCCAGGAGACAAGGTTCAAAACCAGAAGAAGAATCCTCTAATGGCCAATCGAAAGAGAGCCATATCTGATGCTTAAGATCAGGCCGCCTCTCAAAGGCCTGATCTGGTCAGTGGTGTAGCGCCTCCGCTATCGCCGCCAGTTGAGACTCCTTCATCGCCGGTGGCAACGGTGACGCTGGACCAGTTCGCTACCCTGGTTCAGCAAGTTCAGGCACTGACCCAGCTGGTCCAGGGACTCCAGGGGGTTCCTCGTCCAACTGCCCCTGCTTCACAGCTTTCATGAAGAGGCAACTGCTTTCGTCCTACCAGCGATCTCTTCTTCTAATCCGCCTGAGGCAGCGGATTATCTTCATCGACCCGCAAAGGCCAAGCCAGTGCCACGATGGGCTGGTGGGAAGAGCCCGCTCAAGTCTTGACGAGCTCGCTCTCTTTCCTCGGTGTCTTCTCAAGATTCGACACCGCTACCATCCTCTCATCACTCGATCCCTTCTACCACTCTGGATGAAGGGATTAGGCAGCAGATGTAGGAGATGCATCAGGAGTGGCGTCAGGAGGTGGATGCCGCTAGGCAAGCTCCTCCGCCTTAGCCAAAAGCGGAGCAGGGCATTCCTTTCTCTGAGGGCATCATGCAGGAAGTGATCCCTCCCCATGTGAATCTCTCCGCTATAGCCGTATCACGAATCTACCAATCATGATGACCATCTGAGTAGTTTCAGATCTATCATGATGTTCCATGGAGCATCGGATGCGATCCTCTACCAAGCCTTCCCCTCTACTCTCAGGGGATCTGCTAGAACCTGGTTTAACAGCTTGAAGCCAGGTTCCATTGATTCTTTTGATGAGCTGAGCCATTTATCCATTAGCCAGTTCATCAGCAGCCATCGCCAGCAATGGAGATCTGATTCCCTCTCTAAGTCAAGCAAAGAGAGGGAGAATCTCTAAAGAATTACCTTGGCCGTTTCAACACGGCCCTTCTGGAGGTCAACCGCCTCAATCATGAGGTAGCATGTCTGCCTTGGCGGGAGGAGTGTCGAAGAAGGGGATTTCTACTTGGTCTCTGGAGGTTAATTACCTGAAGAGCCTCTCTGATATGATGTCCTTGGCGGATAAGTATGCTAGGGTCGAAGAATCGTGGAGGTCAGCCTGAGCCAAACAATTGAAGAAGGAGGCAAAGGGCTTGGAGAAACATCGATCCTTCCGTCTGTCAGCCCGCCTTGCCGCTAGAGAGATCCTCCACCGCCTCCCTGAGATCGAACCCAAAGCCCAGCTCAGAGATTTGATCAATACACTCCTCTCACTACGCCAAGAGCGCAAATCCTGATGGAGATCGAGCGCCAGATTCCTCGGCCTCCTCCTCTCCAGGGCAACACGATCCGGCGGGATATAACCAAGTATTGCTGCTTCCATCAAGACCACGGGCATAATACCGAGGACTACTGGTAGCTCTAGAACGAGATTGAACGACTAATTCGATGGGGCAGGCTGGATCGATTCAGGAGGGCATCAGAGCCGAACAATGAAGGAAATGCCTGCCTAAGCCTCGCCAGCTCCCTCCATCGAATCCTCCAGTCATTGGCAACATCAATATGATAGTGGCGACCAGTCCTTCATCAAATTGGCTGGATGAGGAGGAGAATCCACCAAAGAAGACTCAAGTTGACGAGCTCTCTTTTTCTGACGAAGATCTTCGGGAGGTACAATATCCTCATGATGATGCCTTAGTTATATTGCTGAATATGAACAACTATGATGTACATCACATTTTGGTTAATAGTGGAAGCTCTGTTAATGTTTTGTATTTCGATGCCTTTGTAAGATTGAAACTTCGGGCGAAAAGCCTCCGGGCTATAGAGTCCACCCTAGTAGGTTTTACGGGCGACTCCATAACTTTGAGGGAGTTATTACTCTAATAGTTCAAGCAGGCACTTGGCCCTGTGTAGCCACTATGCACATGGATTTTCTTGTGACAAAACTTTGGTCCCCTTACAATGCTCTCCTCGGTAGGCTAGGACAAGTATCTCTCAAAGCCAACGTTTCCATTCCCCATCAAATTATAGCTCGGCATTGCTTTGTCACCGATCTTTAATCCCGGAAGCCCAAGATTGACGGGCTAGATGCTTGGGAAGACTTTACCGAACAACGAGGAGAACCTATTGAATTATTAGAAGAAGTACCACTTGACGAAGCTCAGCCCGACCGAACCATAAGGGTCGGATCGCAGCTGAAGGGAAAACTTCGGTAGGACCTGATCGAATTCCTTCAGAAGAATGTTGACGTTTTTGCCTGGTCCACGTCAGACATGCCTGAATTAACCCAGATGTTCTGGTCCATCACCTTAACGTGATGAAGCATTTGGACGGTCAAGCAAAAGAAGAGAAGCTTCGCCCCCGAGCGTCAAAAGGCTATCGAGGAAGAGGTAGACAAGCTCATTAAAGCCAATTTCATCCGGAAAGTTAATTACCCTGACTGGTTGGTAAATGTGGTTATGGTAAAAAAATTGAATGGCAAATGAAGGATCTGCATCGACTTCATCGACCTCAACAAAGCTTGCCCAAAGGACAGCTTCCCTCTTTCTCGGATCGATCAGTTTGTGGATTCAACTTTGAGCCACCAAATGTTGACTTTTATGGATGCTTATTCGGGCTATAACCAAATTCGATGGCTCCGAAGATGAAGAAAAAACTGCCTTCATCACCGACCGAGGTATTTATTGTTACCGAGTTATGCCTTTCGGTTTAAAAAATGCAGGTGCAACCTACCAAAGGCTGGTCAACAAATTTTTCAAGGAGCAAATCAGTCGAACATGGAGGTATACGTTGATGACATGCTGGTGAAGAGCAAAGAAGCATCTCGGCATGTCGATGATCTTGCGGAAAGCTTTGCAACGCTCGAAGGTATTGGATGAAGCTCAACCCAACCAAATGTGCTTTCGGAGTCAACTCTGAAAAGTTCTTAGGCTTCATGGTCTCTCAACGAGGCATCAAGGCAAATTCACAGAAGATCCAAGCCTTGTAGCAGATGGCCCCTCCAGGGTCAATCAAAGAAGTGCAACACCTCACCGGGAGGATAGCGGCTCTTAACCGCTTCGTCGCTCGTCGCCGAGAGATGCCTTCCCTTCTTCAAAGCACTTCGATCGGCCAAGAATTTTTAATGGACCATAAATTGCCAGAAGTCCTTCGAAGACCTTAAAAAATACCTCGGCTCGCCACCTCTTCTTAGTAGTCCGAAGCCAGGGGAAACGCTGAGAGTCTATACTTTGTGGTCTCTGAGAACGCTGTTGGCTCTGTACTGGTCAAGAGGAAAACAAAGTTCAAAGACCGATCTATTATGTCAGCAAATTGCTCAGAGACGCCGAAACGAGGTATACCCAGGTCAGAACATAGTACTGGCTCTGGTAATATCAGTTCGAAAGCTGCCGTATTTTCAAGCTCATACTGTAGCGGTCTTAACCGATCAACCCATCAAATCAATTATCCATCGTCAGAAGCATCGAGAAGAATGACCAAATGGGCTGTTGAATTGAGTGGGCATGACATTCAGTATCAGCCTCGCCCAGCCATTAAGGCCCAGGTCCTAGCGGATTTTCTCCTTGAATGCACCATACCCGAAGATGGTTCTGCCCCGAGCACTCCTGAACAACCAAGGCCCAGTATTCCGTGGTTGCTCCATGCCGATAGGTCCTCAGCGCAAGTGGCTCTGGCGCTAGTCTAGTCCTCACTAGTCGGAAGGGGGCAACCTTCGAATATGGCATCCGTTTTTCTTCCCAGCCTCTAACAATGAGGCAGAGTATGAAGCTCTGCTCGTCGGACTTCGCAACGCCCATGAGCTCAAGGCTGAAAAGCTAAATGCCTACACTGACTCTCAGTTGGTGGCTGGCCAGGTGCGAGGAGAGTTTGAAGCTCGAGAGCCGAACATGATTCGGTATCTCCAAAAGGTGCGTGATCTATCATCCTGCTTTGCCAAATTTAAAGTTATTCAAATCCCAAGGACTGAAAATATGCGCGCTGACCTTTTGTCTCGCCTGGCAACCACGGACTTGATGGATCTTGAGAGGAAGTTTCACCTGGAAGTCCTGGAGAAATCTAGCATTGTTGATGCTGATCAGATAATGCAGGTCGACACCGAACCATCCTGGATAGATCTATGCACAAATATCAAAGAAGGGCTATTACCAACTAACAGAAAAGAAGTAAGAAAGCTAAAGATGCAATCGTCTCATTATGTCTTAATTAACGATCGGCTATATAAGCAATCCTTCTCTATGTCGTTGCTCAAGTGCCTTCGCCCATCTGAAGCGATTATGCCCTTTGGGAGGTTCATAAAGGAATTTGTGGTAACCATCTTGGTGGTTGAGCTCTGTGCCACAAAGTGCTACGTCAGGGGTATTATTGGCCAACAATGCAAAGAGATGTTGATGATCTTGTCCGAGCCTGTGATTTGTACCAACGATATTCAAATGTCCAAAGGCTCCCCTCTGCTCACCTAACGCCTGTATCATCCGCCTGGCCTTTCGCCAAGTGGGAAATGGACATTCTTGGTCCTTTTTCCCTCGCCACAGGGCAGAGAAAATTCTTGTTTGTCGCAATTGACTACTTCACCAAGTGGGTCGAAGCTGAGGCAGTTGCCCAGATAACCGAAGCTTGGGCTAGGGACTTTGTATGGAGGTCTATCATTTGCCGGTTTGGCCTTCCTCACACCATCATCACCAACAATGGAAACAATTCGATAATCCCAAGTTCCAGGAATTCTGCGAAGATCACGACATCCTTCATCGCCTGACCTCGGTTGAGCATCCCCAAGCCAATGGGGAGGCCGAGATAACAAACCGAAATTTTTGCAGGGAATTAAAACTTGGCTCAACCGAGCATGAGGCAGGTGGGCAGAGAAACTCCATCACATGGTGTGGGCCTATCGGACTACCGAAAGGATACCCATAGGCCAAACTCCATTCAGAATGGCTTTTGATACGGAGGCTGTCATCCCTGTGGAAATCGGCTCCCTTCTCCATGTGGAAGGTTATTCAGAAGAATCTAACGATGAGAAACTCCGAACCAATCTGGATCTGATAGAAGAAGTCAGGAGAAAGCCCGGATTTGAATGGCTGCCTATCAACAGAGGATAGCCAGTTATTATTCCAACAGAGTCAAGGAAAATTCCTTTCTTCCTGGCAATCTGGTACTCCAAAAGTCATCCGTATCAAAGCCACTGGAGCAAGGAAACTGTCCCCAAATTGGGAAGGTCCCTATCAAGTTGCGAGGTAATCAGGCCCAACACTTATAAACTCCAGGATCTAGATGGAAAATCCATCCCTCGGACATGGAGCTCGATAATCTCTACATATATCATCAGTGAAAGTACGCCTTCGCTGAACTCACTCTATTTACTGCCTCAAATTTTTATTTTCAAAAGTCTATAAAGTTTTTGTTCCAATTGCCCGTCTTCTGAAAACTACAATGATAAGCAGGTTTTGCTCAATAATCTTTCAAGCCTCGGCAAGGCCAAGTGATCTTCGTACCTTGGCAGTGCCATGTAAAATATAATCTTTCAAACCTCGACAGGGCCGAGTGATCTCCGTACCTTGGTAGCGCCAAGTAAAATATAATCTTTCAAACCTCGGTAGGGCCGAGTGATCTCCGTACCTTGGCAGTGCCAAGTAAAATATAATCTTTCAAGTCTTGGCAGGGCTGAGTGATCTTCGTACCTCGGCAGTGCCAAGTAAAATATAATTTTTCAAGCCTCAATCGGGCCGAGTGATCTCGTACCTTGGAATCGCCAAGTAAAATATAATCTTTCAAGCCTCGGTAGGGCCGAGTGATCTCCGTACCTTGGCAGCGCCAAGTAAAATATAATCTTTCAAACCTTGGCCGGGCCGAGTGATCTCCGTACCTTGGCAGCGCCAAGTAAAATATAATCTTTCAAACCTCGCAGGGTCGAGTGATCTCCGTACCTTGGTAGCGCCAAGTAAAATATAATCTTTCAACCCTCGGTAGGGCCGAGTGATCTCCGTACCTTGGTAGCGCCAAGTAAAATATAATCTTTCAAGCCTCGGCAGGGCCGAGTGATCTCCGTACCTTGGTAGCGCCAAGTAAAATATAATCTTTCAAACCTTGGCAGGGCCGAGTGATCTTCGTACCTTGGCAATGCCAAGTAAAATATAATCTTTCAAACTTCGGCAGGGCCGAGTGATCTCCGTACCTTGGCAGCACCAAGTAAATATAATCTTTCAAGCCTCTGCAGGGCCAAGTGATCTCCGTACCTTGGCAGCGCCAAGTAAAATATAATCTTTCAAGCCTCGGCAGGGCCGAATGATCTGTACCTTGGCAGTGCCAAGTAAAATATAATCTTTCAAGCCTCGGTAGGACCGAGTGATATCTCCAAGTAATATCTTAAAACTCGGCAGGGCCGAGTGATATCTCCAAATAATATCTCAAACCTCGGCAGGGCTGAGTGATCTTCATACCTTGGCTACGCCAAGTAAAATATAATCTCTTCAAGCCTTGGTAGGGCCGAGTGATATCTTCAAGTAATATCTTAAGCCTCGACAGGGCCGAGTGATATCTCCAAATAATATCTCAAGCCCCGCAGGGCCGAGTGATGTCTTCAAATGATATTTCAAGCCTTGGCAAGGCCGAGTGATATCTAAATAATATTCAAGCCTGGCAGGGCAAGTGATGTCTTCAAATGATATTTCAAGCCTCAGCAGGGCCGAGCGATATCTCCAAGTAATATCTTAAGCTTCGGCAGGGCCGAGTGATATCTCCAAATAACATCTCAAGCTCGGCAAGGCTGGGTGACATTTCCAAATAATACTTCAAGCCTCGGTATGACCGAGTGACTCTTCCAGAATGACAACAAGGCCGATTGATTCCTCTAACACCCTAGCGTTGCTGGACGGAGTTAAGTAACCTCCTTCTTTGTGCATCGACGAGATTAAATGAGTTGTTTCTCGCCAAGGTAAGACCTACTTCGCCCTTCAGCGAAATTGTGCTTATACTATGAGCTAACAGAGATGCCCAAGCCTCCCTCTAACCTAAACAGAGATGGACGCTCCCTCTGGGAAGGGCTAAACATAACATTGCTAAAGTGCCTAACGAAAGAAAAATGTCTAAAACGCTACTAGCGATCATGAATTGACATTTTGATTCGAGTAGCGTAGCACAAACAAAACAACTCTTATGTCGGAACAACACAATTAGAGAAGTCAATATTTGAAGAAGAAATGGAAAAAGCCTTCTTTATTGATAAAAAGTTACAACCTCTTGAGAGGCGTTACAAGTGCATTATAGCATGGAAAATAAAGCAAAATAAAACAAGAAAGCGGGAGAGTAGCTTGGTCGATGACGTTGCTCCCGCTTCCGATCCAAGAAATCAAAGAAATCGGACAGCTCCGTTGAGTTTTGGTTAATGCCAAAGAACAAAGAGGCCATCCCTCGGGCACCTCCGTTGGAATAATTAAGAGATCTAAACTGACCGGAAGGCCGTGGATGCTGATGCTGAGGCTGCCCCCCACTTAAAGCGCCAAGCTGCGAGTCACTGCTCAAGAACATAGACAGCGACCCAATCGGTGTACCGAGCCACGAGTCACTGCTCAAGAACATAGACAGTGACCCGATCGGCGCACCAAGTCGTGAGTCAATGCCCAAAAGCATAGACAACGACTCGATCGACACACTGAGTTGCTAGTCACATCATAAGAACATAGACAGCAACCCAGCGCTACTTACCTCCCTCCTCATTGAGAGATGGATGAAACCCTCAGGCGGATGAACTAAGGGATCCAAACTGAGGATGGAGGGAAGTTCATGTAAGCCAGGGGCCCATAGATATTTGCATTTCCAGTGGTTTGCAGGGCCCCATGGCATATGAAAGGAGCCATACAAGGGGCGTGCGCTCCCTGTATGACCCCTGTAACCGTCCCAGTGCGCTCTCCGTATGACCTCCGGGACTCCTTCCTTGAGGACTACTTGCTCTTCAGTAGCTCCTCCATCACCCCAGCTATCTGGGATGAATCGGCTTTCAAAAGGGGAACTCGGCCTCTCCACTCTTGACCTCGGTAAAACAAGAGCCATGAGAACCTCTCTGACTCACAGAAAGAAGAGGCTTCGAAAAATGCTCAGACACCGTCTGCTTTTCCCCTTTTATAGACAATGAACGAGACTAGCGATTAAAAAGAGGACCCCGGAATTCTAAAAGTCACAGTCGCACTGCACCCGAAGCCATGCGACACATCGAGGAGAAAAGGGGGCGTTCCAAAGCATGTTGGGCACGCCTCGCAGGCCATGACGAAAGACAAAAGATCTCTTTCTAATCTCGAATCAAGAGCTTTAAATGCTAGAAACTACCATGAGCCTTCGGGATATGGAAGGACCTGGGAAATCTCCCTTCAAAAATGATGCATCCAATAGCAATCGATGCTTAGCGCATACGCAAAACTGACTCTTGTTGGAAAAGGCCAATGAGATAAATGACTTAAGGAAAAACGAGATATCCTTCGGCAAGCCGCAAACTATTTCGACTGCTTCAGCAAGAAACAAGCCAAGTTCTTGCTTCGGATAAACCGAACTATTCGCTTTATTTCAGCCACAACCGAAGCATTTCCTTATTTCGGCCATTTCGAACTGTCTAGTTACTTCGATCGGAACTGGGATAATATTCCTTAGCAAAACCGAGCAGCCTCATACATCGGAGAACCAAACTAACTCGGCCTCAATTAGGCAGGACATTCAGTTCGAACTGCTAGAAGCCATCCCATCTTAAAGTATGGTTTGTTCATGATAAGCTACAAGCAAAAAGAAGCAACAGACGAACAAAAAGATCGTTTGAAAAATGATGCCCAAAACGATAGAACACGTAGAAGAAGACAAAAGATTCATTCATTAAATTTTGATTGAATTACAAGTAGAAGAAGCAAAATACATGAGAAACCTCAAAAATAGGGTTTGGGTCGGTTTCAGGGGCTCCCTCAGCAACATTTGAAAGAACTTGACTTGGTTCATCCACTTCGAACACGGCCGGGGGAGGGACCTTGGGTTCTTCTGCGTCGGGCTGAGGATATCCCTTTGGAACCGCGGCTTCATCGGTGCCCAGAATAGTTTCAAGATCAACATCCAAAATTTCTTCATATTCAGCTTCGGTGGTTACTTCGGTTCCGGGGGTATGAGTATCATAATATTCAGCCTCTAGAAAAGATAGATCTAACTTCGGGTACACCCGAGAGATCTTCACCCGCATCTCCTCTTCGCTGAACCAAAAAGCATCGGCACAAGCCGCCTTATATTCCTCGAGAAATTGGGCAGAATTCTTGTACTCTTCCACGGCCAAAGTGGCTCGTCTATTAGCTTCGACCAATTGACCCTCTAGCTCAGAACTCCTTTGGAGACTCGAGGCCAACTCCTCTCTCAGGATTTTTGACTGGTTCTGAACCTCGAGCCCAATCCTGCCCATCAGCAAACATAGGGTCGGTCAAAGCTGTAACCAAAAGAAAAGACACAAAAAGAGTCAAGGGGACATTATACCACCTCTTCCTGCCGAGCCATCTTCGTACTCAGCTCTTGGATTTTGTCGAGAGCTTTCAATTTAGACTCTTTATTTTGCTGAAGCTCGTTCTTGAGATCGTTAATCCACGATTGTTTTTCTTCGATCTCCCACTGAGATTGATCAAGGTCGGCGGTGAGCTTGGCAATTTGATCATGCTGCCATTTTATCGGCCTTCCCTATCGGTGAGCTTCCTATTCAAGCTGGCGAGTTGATCTTGCTGCCGCCGATACCTGCGTTCCTCTCATCAAGCCTCTTATTCCAATTATTCTTCTCCTCAGCGAAGCTTTCTTTCAGTTCACCCCATCTTTCGCTAAGCGCTGCTGAATAGCCTTTATTTCTTCAGCATATTTTGATTTAACTTATGATGGCTCCAGGAAAACCTTATCAGACTGTTTGCAAAAACCATGGAGCTCCTTAACTTGAGTTTCGAGCTGAGAGGCTCTCTCAACAATGGCTTGATAAGACGTGCTCACCTTCTCAAGATCCCTTTGAACAAACACTAGAGCTTTGGAAAGTTTGTCAGACGATTTCACTCTTTCCGAAGATCGGCAGCTTCCTTTCTGGCTTGAGCATAGGTCCCCATGGCCAGGTTTAAGCGCCAACCTAGCGCTCTCACAATTAAAGCATTATGTAGAAAAGGTATGTGTGAGAAACATGACCGAGCTAGCTGGCAAAGTTTGTTACCTCGACAAAATGACTTACCCGAGAGGCATAGTTCGTGGCGATCTTCATAAGGGCGGAGCTGTCGATCTCGGGAAGGAGATAAACACCTTCGGCACCCCGAGCTGCCCAAAACCACGTCAACGAGATCCTCTGTGGCGGACTCACCCGCCGAGGAACTCTCTCCCGTGCGTAGCACGGACCGCATCAAAGCGGCAAACATATCCTCCACCTCCGGGTCATGGGTAAGGAAATTCATAGTCGAAGGATTGATCCGAGTAGATTCGGCCTATGGAGCTTTCATCCGCTTAGCTTCCTCCATTAAGACCTTAACTTGCGAAGTCTCGGACACTTTGGCTCTGACCGGAGGAATTTCGGTCCGAGCGTCCCTTCCACTCGATGGTTCTTCTTCTTCTTCTCCTTCAAGCATTTCCTCATCCCCAACAGGCTCCATCGGAGCCTCAGCTTCCTCCACGGCTTCTCCCAATACCTCAAGAGAAAGTCCCCCAACGGAAGATCCCTCGTGAACTACGGTTACTAATTCAATTTCTCCCTCCACTTCTGCCGGCTCTCCCTCGGGCAACTCTACCTGAGCCTCAGTGGTGGCAACTACCTCCTTCACCCCCTCAATTAAAGCGGCGGTCTCTCCCTCGCCCATATGCAGCACCCTAGGGCTGCCAGACTTCGATGAGCAAGGCTGATCAACCCTAAGCGAGGAGATTACCGGGCAAACTGGTGGCATCCCCTCGGGGTCGTCTGATACGACTATTATTTGAAGGGGAGAAACTTCAACAGCCTCCTATAAGCTTCCCCCGACAACTTGTTCCTCCTTCACTGCCGCACCTCCCACCGGCAGGGAGGGCTCATCAACCGTGGCCAATGCACCCGCTTCCCCCTTCTTCGGAGTGGAGTGTTGACCAACGCTGGTTTGCCTCGGCCCCTTTGAGTGATGCCCGGAAGAGTGGGGTTTCTTTCAGATTTATGCCTTTCACTAGAGCTAGACCCCCTCTGGCATTTTCCCAACTCCTTCCTTATTTGGCCCATGAATGCCGACCTTTCGGCTATAGACATGGCAAACAATCATTTAGATTATAGTAAAACCATCTGAATATATCGACTGCAGGAAGATGGAAGAAAACTTATCCTGGGGGTCAAAGGAGCTCAACCCGGCGGCGAAGAGGGCATCCTCTGACAAGAGGACACTAGCCGAAACACCCGACCGTTACGGAGGGTTACCAAATCTCTCTTCTCCTATTTGGATAACTTTGGGCGTGCCTCTGGGTCTTCACATAGCTCGCCCATGCCCAAGGAAAATCCGAGCCAATGTTCCCTTCGATGATGAAGAACTGGGACTTCCACTCCTTTATCGACGATGGATTGTTCGATATCATTTTGAATGATTTCCTAGGACCGATATAGGGCCACTCGGAGTTCCTCTCAAAAACCAGATTATAACAGACTTGAAATATGGGGAGAGTTACAGTTACCCCAATGCGGCTGCACATTGAAATAAATCTGATGAGGTTGCGCTAGTTGTTCGGAGCCACCATCGTCGGACATATGTTGTAGAATCTCATAACCTCCTTCACTAATGGGGGAGTGAAAACCGAATACCCGCTCTTAAACTTTCCTTATAGAAAATTACTCACGACCCAACTCCATTGGAACCCTATGCTCGGTCCTCGGAAGCCATAGAGCAACATCCCAAGGGACCTTGTATCGATGGCGTATTCTGTCCAGATCTTCAAGGGTTATCTCAGAGGCTACATCGTTCGACCCTTCATGTTATCGAGTTGAAAGACGAAGCACAAATGAGCTCACGAGAGTTTGAGAATGGAGAACTCTAAGGAAGAAACGAGAGATCGTTGCAGAAAAGACGCCCTCCTAGCCCCACTTTTTTCTCCTTAAAAAGCATTTCAGGAGAGAAGTCCTAACCGCTAAAATCACCATTATGAACCATAAACATAGGGGTCTTTCCACGTGGGACTTCCCCAGTTGCTGCCCACAAGAAACGAGGGGTTTTCTCCTCGTGCAATGATAAAGAATGATGATGGAGCGGCGGTCTGTCATTTACGAGACCATCATTATGCGTCCCTTCAAATCCCTCTAAATGAGGTTATTCTAAACTCTACTCCCTACATCCAAATTTACATTTCGGACTAGGGAGTGGGGGGTATGTGATGAGGGGTAAAATTATCATTGCATTAATGTCCGTGCAATCCAAGATAGCGGGTCGAGACCAATCTCAACATCCCGTCGGACAGCTATCACATCTGAAGAATAGCATGGCCGAATCACCTTCAGCGAAGCCTAGTCACTTCGGCAAACCGAGCTATTCTCGCGCTTCGATAGACCGAGCCATTCTCATGCCTCGGCAAACCGAGCTATTCTCGCGCCTTAAAAAACTGAACTATTCTCGTGCTCTGACAAACTGAGCCATTCTTATGCCTCGGCAAACTGAGCTATTCTTGCGCCTTAACAAACTGAATTATCTCTACGCTCCGGCCAGACCAAGGCATTTAAGCACCTTTGCGAAACCAAACACGGAAGAGTTCTAAGCCGTAATAATTGAACAAGACCTCCAGCGGAAAATTATGCAAATGATGCCAGAAGTGGCCTAAGGCCTACAGAATAGCCTAGGATCTACAGAGTTGTCGAATCTTAAAGTATCAACCAACTCTCCTGGCCGTCGATCCTCTAACTAACTAGATACGGATGCCTCACAACAAACTTAATTCGAATCTGATTTGAATCTTAATAGTTTTCGGACCCCTTATGACGTGCCCAAGGAATCAGGTGATCGCCTATAAATACCCCAGCCCTGAAGTCTTTCAGGTATGCTTCCACTGGCACTTTAACTGAGAAAACTCCATTGAAGCTTGAGTAGAGCTTCGAGTTCTCGAGAGGCCACTCACCTTGAGAAACTCTTCTACGAGAGCCTTCTCCTTATATCTGCTTGTTGTGAATTTTCACTGACTTGGGCGTGGAGGGTCTTTTGCAGAGGGTCATCCCAGATACTTTCTGCATGAGGACTGTCTTGCAGGTCCCATCCAGACGAGAGACTAGCGTCCATATCCGGAGCCAAGCTTGAAAAGCGGATTTTTGTGGCAACAAATACCATCAAAGGTAAAATTAATTTATCCAAAGAGTGATAGATGTAATCAATAATTTAAAACATATTTATAAAGTACTACAAGCATAAACCAAACATAGTACTTAGTTATGGAACAAGTAGGTAGGATGATAAATAATACTCAAAAACTCAATAACCTATCTAAATATTTATAATAATCAGGTATAAATTCAAATCAAGTTTTTGATAACTTTATAGGTTAGAGTGAGATTCTCTACATAGGTTTGATTTCTTATTGGATTAAATTTGGACATGGCTTTTTTTCACCCACAAAAGCTTGAATATATACAAAAATTATATATCTAATATATATAAATATAGAAATATTTAAAAAATTGCTATACAATTTATATTAATTTTTTCTTCTTGTTTGGATTAACCTATTTTTTTCATATATGCTCTCCTTAACTCTCATTCATGTCATATTAGTCCAAAATCCTAGTTGGCACTAAGGTTTTGATTATATCCTAATCAAACAAATATAACTATAGATTTAAATAAATTTTGAAAATGATTAAATTTCTTTTTTTTACAAATTCAGTCATTCATTTTTCATATTATGAATGTTTCTTTCTCCTGCAATTCACCACATATTTATTATATTTAAATGATTATTGTGATTTGAGTCCATTTAGTTTTAAAATTATATCAATCCTTAACTAGTTAGCCTGGTAAAATCATGTATTAAATTGAATCTAAAAGCCTAAATTCAATTATTAATCAAGTTTTAGTTCCTTCCAAATTTGACCGGCTTATATCCCTACAACGAAGGTGTCAAAGTCATTTTTGTCATTGCGATGCTACTAAGGTTTGCAAATAATTATGATTTAAAGAAATCGATGAGAATAAGTGACATGACCCACTAAATAAATAGCCTCGTGCAAGTACGCATGATTTTAACCTAGGATTTATCTTATAAGATCTCTTATGGACCATCCTAAATTGTATCATGGATGCAAACAAAGCAAGAGCATACATAGCCTTCACGACCGATAAAATACTCCCCCCCCCCCCCCCCCCCCCCCCCCTCCTGGTCGCTCATGACCCGAGGAGAGGATGTGGTTAAATTGTAATAAGCCCGTGGAAACAAGGGTGATTACGAGGACAGCGGCGTCAAGTAAAGAAGCTGGGCAGAGCATTATGGTCATTTCATCTGAAATTCCGCCGCGTTTGTTGGGGAATTTCTATTTACACCGCAAAAATTACTCTCTACATCCCTATATTTTTCTAAAAATAATTTTTTTAAACTACTCTTAAATTCTCACCCCTTTCCCTATTCGCTTCGACGCTCCCCGCACCAACTTTCCCCCTCGGCCCGATCGCTCCGACCCCCCAGGCACCGAAGCAAGGGAAGCCAAGAAGAGAGGCAGTGTGAACGAGAGGGGGTAAAGGGAGCCGAAAGGAGCCGCTAAAGCGAACAAGAGAGGAGGGCCGGGGGAGCGGGGGGGGGGGTGTAAATAGAAATTCCCCGTTCGCCACGGAGATGGGAACTTCTATTTACACCACAAAAATTACTCTTCACACCCCTAATTTTTTTAAAAAAAATTAATTTTCTAAATTATCCTTAAAATCCTCACCCCCTCTTCTCTCTTTGGTTCGCTTCGACACATCTGTTCCCTTCAACGACCCCTTCGAGCACTGACCTCCTTCCTTGGCTTCCCTTGCCTAGGTGCAAGGAGGGAGTCGGTGTCGAGGGATCCACTTGAGCGAATGGAGGGAGGGGTGGGGCCACGAAACAAATGAGAAAAGGGGGGTGGGGACTTAAAGGTAGTTTAAAATTTAATTTTTTTAAAAATAGTTGGAGGGGTAGAGAGTAAATTTTGCGGTGTATTTAAAATTCCCACAGGAGCTTCTAAATACACCCAAAAAATTCTTCACACCTCCAAATTTTTAAAAAATTTCAAATTACTCTCCATACCCACATATTTTTCTATGCCCTCTGAAATTTATAAAATACCTAAACTACCCTCAAACCCACCTATACTCCTCTCCGCACCCCAGCCCTAATTTTTTTTCATAGCCCTCTCCTTCCCCACCTATTCTCCTTCCTTTCCCCTTCCCCTTCCTTCCGTCCGGCTTTCCTTCCTCCCAAGCTGTAGCATTCGTCTTCATTTAGTTAAGAATTTTTATTCATTTTCGTCCTTGAGTCCAAGTACCAGATGGGCACGTGCGTGCATGTATTCAGACGAAAATTATTGAAGAACCTTAACGTGTATAGGTATCTTCTATTCGCACAGCAAAAATTACTATGTACACCCCTCTTTTTTTTAAAAAAAAAATTGAGTTACTCTCTGTACCCCCCAAACTTCTCTCTACACCCCCCCTAAAAAAAGAAAATCCTTAAACTACCCCTTCTCCCTTTCTTTTGCTCTGCACACCCCTCTCCCTCAACGCACCACTCGATCTCCTCCTTCCCCTCTTCCCTTCTCTCCCTTCTCCTTCCCCAGCACTGGTAGGTAGTGGTACGATATCCCCGACGAGTCCTCCTTCCCCAGCATTGACAAGCAGGTGAGTTCTCCCTTCGTC
>UESW01000761.1:0-23261 GCA_900491605.1 Calamus simplicifolius | reverse complement strand
CTCGGCAGGGCCGAGCAACAAATTCATCCATAAAAGTATGCTCTTTCTAGACCCATTTTATTCATCGAATTAAGTTTAGTTTTTAAAAGGCCTGCGAAATTTTTATAACTCTCCTTGAAAGTCACAATGAGAAGCAGGTCATAAAAAGCCCCGGCCCCGTGCCAGAGCCGGAGTGCATCTCTTATTAAAAGCCCCGGCCAGAGCCGGAGTGCATCTCTCATTAAAGCCCCGGCCAGAGCCGGAGTGCATCTCTTATTACCGAAAGCCCCGGCCAAAGCCGGAGTGCATCTCTCATTATCGGAAGCCCCGGCCAGAGCCGGAGTGCATCTCTCATTATTAGCCGAAAGCCCCGGCCAGAGCCGGAGTGCATCTCTCATTATCGGAAGCCCCGGCCAGAGCCGGAGTGCATCTCTTATTACCGAAAGCCCCGGCCAGAGCCGGAGTGCATCTCTCATTATCAAAGCCAGAGCCGGAGTGCATCTCTTATTACCGAAAGCCCCGGCCAGCCGGAGTGCATCTCTCAAAGCCCCGGCCAGAGCCGGAGTGCATCTTATTAGAAAGCCCCGGCCAGAGCCGGAGTGCATCTCTCATTATCGGAAGCCCCGGCCAGAGCCGGAGTGCATCTCTTATTACCAAAAGCCCCGGCCATAGCCGGAGTGCATCTCTCATTATGGAAGCCCCGGCCAGAGCCGAGTGAAAGCCCCGGCCAGAGCCGGAGTGCATCTCTCATTATCAAAAGCCCCGGCCAGAGCCGGAGTGCATCTCTTATTACCGAAAGCCCCGGCCAGAGCCGGAGTGCATCTTCATTACCAAAAGCCCCGGCCAGAGCCGGAGTGCATCTCTTATTATCAAAAGCCCCGGCCAGAGCCGGAGTGCATCTCTTATTATTAAAAGCCCCGGCCAGAGCCGGAGTGCATCTCTATTGATCTTCAAAAGCCCCGGCCAGAGCCGGAGTGCATCTTATTATCAAAAGCCCCGGCCAGAGCCGGAGTGCATCTCTCATTACCAAAAGCCCCGGCCAGAGCCGGAGTGCATCTCTTATTATCGAAAGCCCCGGCCAGAGCCGGAGTGCATCTCTTATATCAAAAGCCCGGCCAGAGCCGAAGACCTCGGCCAAGACCGAGTGACATCGGAACCCTCGGCTAAAGCTATTTCTTTGATCTCAAAAGCCCCGGCCAGAGCCGGAGTGCATCTCTTATTATCTCAGAGCCGGAGTGCATCTCTCATTACCAAAAGCCCCGGCCAGAGCCGGAGTGCATCTCTTATTACCAAAAGCCCCGGCCAGAGCCGGAGTGCATCTCTTATCATCAAAAGCCTCGGCCAGAGCCGAAGGGCATCACCTATTAACAGAAACCTCGGCCAAGACCGAGCGACATGTCGGAACCCTCGGCTAAAGCTGGAGGGAATTTCTTACTGATCTTCAAAAGCCCCGGCCAGAGCCGGAGTGCATCTCTTATTATCAAAAGCCTCGGCCGAAGACTGAGTGATATATTTCTGTAGCCTCGGCCAATCCGAGTGATACAACACTAAAGCTTCGTCCCAGCCGGATAATTTCTCGGACACTCTAGTGCAACTAAAGCACCTTATTTTACTTCAGCAAGAGGGCCGCCCAGGCCTTTCTCTAACCTACACAAAGATAAACACTTCCTCTACAGAGGATCGAATGACACGTCCCCTAAATAAGATTGCTCCAGAATTCTACTCCCTATATCCGAAATTACACTTCGGACTAGGGAGTGGGGGGCATGTGATGAGGGGTAAAATCGTCATTGCATTGTTGATCGCTCACATCGGCGATGGGGTCGCCCAGTCCAAATGCTGCTTGCCACTGCTGCTGGCGCGACATTCTAGCAACAAGAGTCTCCTCATAATGAAGAAAGAGAACAAGAGGGAAAAAAGGGCCACGTCACGTGGGTCTCCCAAGGGCCCCCTCATTAATATCAGTCAAATCAATAGGCTAGAGCATTTAATGTGCAGAAACGGTCATAATGACTTAGCCAGCATTTAATGGAATAAAAAGAGAGAGAAAGCATAGCTCGGCCAGCCTCGCATAGCGGCTCGGCCAGCCTCGGCAATATATAGCTCGGCCAACATGCCTTCGGCCATAGTTCGGCCATGCCTCATAACATAGCTCGGCCAGCCTCAGCCTAAGCCAGCTTCAGCATAGCTCGGCCATAGCTCGGCCACCATAGCTCGGCCAGCATAGCTCGGCCAGCCTCAGCCTCAGCCAGCTTCAGCATAGCTCGGCCATAGCTCGGCCACATAGCTCGGCCAGCCTCAGCCTCAGCCAGCTTCAGCTCGGCATAGCTCGGCCACATAGCTCGGCCAGCCTCAGCCTCAGCCAGCTTCAGCATAGCTCGGCATAGCTCGGCCATAGCTCGGCCAGCCTCAGCATCAGCCAGCTTCAGCATAGCTCAGCATAGCTCGGCCAACATGCTCGGCAAATATAGTTCGGCCTCCGCAACCACGTTATGTCTTTTGCATCAAGGCATTTATGACCTCATAAAGGCCACATATATCCACCTGCTTTAAGGCATTCAATGCCTTATTTTCTTCCCTGCATTAAGCATTTATGGCTGCCACATTCGCCCTTTATGCCTCGGCACCTATCTCCGCCGAGCCTCCGCCAGCCATGATGACCGAACCACAACACCTCTGCGGAATCTGGCGCGGGAGAGTTTAAATTCATTGTAACAGAATAAGATTCCAAACAAGAATCATGCCAAGACGTGGCCTAGGACCTACAATAGTGGCCTAGGGACCACACGGCCACTGAGTCTCGAGCCATCGGCCAGCTCTCCCCGCCTCCCAGCCGTCGATCCTCTAACTAACCAGATATGGATCCTACCGGCCCTGTAACAACCTGATTCGAATCCGTTTCGAATCCCAACAACTTTCAGACCTCATCCAGAGCACGTCCAAGAAGTCAGGTGACCGCCTATAAATACTACCGCCCTCAAGCCTCTCAGGTACGGCGATTCTACGCCCATTTTTCATTGGTAGTTCTGACACTCCGCCATGAAAGCTCCCACGAGAGCTCGGAGGAACTCTTCCCGGGGGATCCTTCTCCCCATATTTGTTGATTGCTGGTCTCCACTGACTTGGGCGTCGGAGGGTCTTCCGCAGAGGGCCATCCCCAACGCCTCTCGCGTGGAATTGTCTTGCAGGTCCGTCCCGGAGGGAGCCCGCGCTGCAGCCCGATCGCGCCCGAGCCGGAGGACGGATTTCAGTGGCAACAGGTAACGATGCTTTTTTCCCGACGCTATGGTGGAGCGTGGGGAATTTTTGAATCAGGCTGACGCTTTAATAAAGCGTCGAAAGAAAATAAGTTTTAACGCGTCGGAATTATATTTTTTTCTTTCACCCCTTGTGCGGGATCAGGCTTCTGTTTCAATTTTCAAGCTCGTACCAAAATATTTCGGAAGATCGAAATAGACAGCTCTATTTTCGGTCCACTTCCTCTTCCTCATCCTTGTCAGTTGCCACAGCTTCCTCCTCCGACTATGGCCATCTCTCCCACCGGATGACCAAGGCCCATGAGCACGGTCACCTTGCCCTCCACTACGGCCACCAGCAGCAGCAACAATAACAGCGGAGGGCTGAAGAGCACCGAGGGAGATCGTGGAGGTTTAGGGGGGCCACATTGTTTGCTCCACCCTTCACTCCGTTTTTAGCTATCAAAGGGCCAACCCAAAGATTTTTGGCTGGGGACGGATTCGCTTTAGCCTCGTTGGCGTCTCGTCACCGATCGTGTTGGGGCGCGAGGCATGGGAAGCGTAGCAAGTGTGGTCTCCCAGAGCTGTTGCTGTACTCGGTACCGAGGCTTCTTCCAGCGCCGGCCCTCTCTTCCTCCTCTCCTCTTCTTTGTCCCCACTTGCAAATTCAAGTCCTCGATTCCCAGGTTTGCTTCCTTCTCCTTTATATCTTTCTTCTCTCTTCGTTTTTCCACCTTACCTTCCTTGCGTCCTTCTTCTTCATAATTATCTGGGGCTATTGTTGTTCTTTTGGAAAATAGGTGTTTCGTCTTTCTTCTATGATATTCTCCTTGGAGTTCTTTTGATATGTCCGTGAATTTGTTAGATTTGCCTGAAACTTTGACAAAGTCCGTTGCTTTCGATTCACTGGCGCTAAGTGTTGTAAAATGTGCGAAGGTTGCAGATTTCTAAAGGTCAAAGAGCAATCGGACATGTCATCTGTTTGAGCACATCTTCATCTAAGGTTGTTTGCTTTGCCAATCCACGCTTTCTTCCAAAATTGGTCGATACTATTTCCTTTTCGGATTATAGTTTGTTTTACTCTTGTTCGATTTCTCCCTCCCCACACACCCTCCTTTTTTTAACTAAGTGATGCTGTGATGTGAGATCTGAGAAATCATGCCGTTCTTCCTGCTCTTCTTTCCTATTATGCTTATAAAGTTGGAACAGTTGGCAATGAACCCATTGTTTAGATTGTGTCTTGCGTTGGTCATGAAAATGGTGATTTTTCTTTATCCTAATTTTTGGTCGTTACTTGAGATAAGATTCTGACTCAAGATAGGGTTCCTTGTTAATTAAAGTGCAGACGTTTTTAGCTGGGGACCGGTGATTTTTCTTTATCCTAATTTTTCTTTCCCTTTTTTTCCAATGCTTTTCCCTTCTCTGTTTCTTTTAAACCTCTGTTTGAACAGGGGGATGGTGGAGACACCACGCCAACGTTATGGATCTTGAGGAACAGGGCCTTGAATTGCCGGAAGTGGCAAGGTCAAGAGGCAAGAAGCCGCCGCATCTTCTTCCGATGAGCCCCCCAGCTTCCTCTTTTGGATTTGTTAATTTTTTTTAAAAAAAAAGAAATTTTGCTGATGCTTTAAAGCATCGGTAAATTAGTTAATTTTTTTTAAAAAAATAGACGCTTTAAAGTGTTAATAAATTTATTGATTTCTTTTTAAAAAAATATTACCTTGAAAAAATATTGCCCCGTCGGCAATATCAAGATTTGCTGATGCTTCAAAGTGTCGGAACGTCTCGACGCTTTTTCAAAGCGTCAGCAAAATGCGTCTCCACCTCAAGTTTCTCGACGCATGTAAAAGCGACAATATTTTTTAACGCTTTTAAGCATCGACAAATGATATTTTAGCATCATAATAGCAGGAATTTGTTGTAGTGCTTCAATTTGTCCATGCTTGCTTCACATGCACTAGGCAACGGTGTTCCCCATCCCCTAGTTCCATCACATACATAAGTTTGCTGCACCAGTTGTTTTTCTGTTAGATCCAATCAAGATATTGAAAAACAATTGAAACTCCAAAACCTAGGTCTTGTTCAAATCAGACCCAAT
Source organism: Calamus simplicifolius (assembly GCA_900491605.1). Lineage (NCBI taxonomy): Eukaryota > Viridiplantae > Streptophyta > Magnoliopsida > Arecales > Arecaceae > Calamus > Calamus simplicifolius. The sequence continues at coordinate 17,948 of UESW01000761.1, read as the reverse complement.
TGAAACCAATCCATTTGGGTAGAAATTTGAAAAGTTGAACCAATCCTACCAAACCAGTTTACTAGCCAAATGGTTCATTGCAAAGCCTTCAGAATCCGATAATCCCAAATATGTCATCCAAGCAAGTAGGTCCAATTTAAACCAAGTACCATGACAAGCTGTTAGATGCAAGTTCTAAAACCATTAGAAGTTTAAACAGTATGAGTCGCCTTCCTATCATTCAGTCCAAATAAGATCAGCTAATGTGCATCTATTATCCATGAAACTAGATGACTTGCGGTAAAACAACATACAACAACTTCCTCTGGTATGATGCATTTAGTCTTTGGTAACAACATCAGAGCTCCAGCATCAACACGTAACATATAATAATTAAAGAACAAATCATGACAAGCAAGTGCTAAATCAAATCCAAGAATTAATTAGACTTCCTTTGGATGATGTGCATATGCTTTCTGGTACATAAATATAATAGCAGCATTAAGAATTCTCGGCAGAGACTAGCTATGGCAGGCTTTTAGATTATATAAGATAATGAAATCCTAGGCATCCCACATAGTAAATAGAACATCTTTACCTGGTTCTTGACGTAGAAGACTTCTACAGAGATCAATACATTCAGGATGCAGGTCCACCAAAACATCTTCAGGAAATTGAACTTCCTTAGATGCCAAAATGTTCTGGACAAGCTGTTACCACAAGAAAAACAGAAAATTAATTATAAGGAACCACATGAACTAGTTTCTATTGTCTTCAAAGTATCACAAATAATTGAAAAATATAAACATGATACTCATTATTTCCATTAAAAGGTAGCTTCCCTGTGACCAGCTGGAACAGAATTGCTCCAACACTCCATAAGGCAGCCTGCATTTATCAACTTAATAATTGAACAATATTAAGAGTAGCAGACATTCACAAGTACAATCAATATACAAATTCCTTTATTGCACCTTGGCATCATAGACTTTGTCTTTTGATATACATGGCAGGCTATAGTAACCATCGGGTCCTGCAAAAGCTGCCAAATATCACAAATAAGCGGATGAGCATCATCGCAGTCCGCTCCACCCTAAATCCATCCAATGATGGTAGCAAAGTCTTCCTTAATGAGGATCCTCTGAGCCCACAGCTACTGAGTCGCTCAGACAATGCTCGCTCATGTAGCTCTGACAACACCGCATCCTTCAAGTGGTACCTACCACCAAGAAACAAAGCGGGAATAATAAAGCTTAGGACACTATTTGTTGATTGGAATGGAAATCCTTTGATCGTACTAGCTCTTCATGTACACCTTATCATGGATCATGAGGGAAAAGGGGGAGATAGAGACGCCATCTCTGTTCTTGGTGAGGAACTTGGCAACGGGGGCGAGGCCGTAGTGGTGGAGGGGCCAGCCGTTGGGGTCGTCGGAGAGGGAGTAGGTGAGGATGGAGTAGCTGGCGAGGAGGTGGAGGATGTGATCGACCATGGCGGGAGCCTAGGGGTTGGTGGTGGGGAGTCTTAAGCTTTATTTCAATGGAGACCATGACTTCTGTTGTCATCATCGAGTTGATGAACCAAGATTTTGTCAGACTCGATCGTTCTGTTGATCCATTCATTGATTTTGATGATTAATAAAGGAATTGAGTATATTTAATTGATTACTAATGGATTTTATAAGTGTTTCAGGACTTAAATTTATTTGATCAATTTAAAGGAATTAAGAAATGAATTTTGAATCAAATACAAATCAGAGATTTCAAAGTTTCAGAGCTTGGAGTCGACACCTAGAAAGTCTGGAGCCGACCCCATGGCCAATTCAATTTTAATCTGATTTTTGATACAACCTGGAGCCGACACCTAGAGTTTCGGAGCCGACACCTAAGGTTTCGGAGTCGACACTTACAGTGTCTGGAGCCGACTCCGATGCGGGACAGAACGTTGATTTTCTGAGCATCCTGGAGCCGACACCTACAGTATTCGGGAGCCGACACCTGACGACGGCGAGCCGACACTTACTTTTGCGGAGCCGACTCCACGACGAACTCAGATTTTACTATTTATGGAAAAACGATCGGAGCCGACACCTGAAAAGCTGGAGCCGACTCCAACCCACCTGGACAAAAATCTAACGGTAATATTTTTGATTTCTGACATCTAACGGCTATTTTTTATGAATGGAAAATCCTTCCAGGTACACTCCAACGGCTAGATTTCCACCCAAAAATGAATCAAAAGAAAATCTATAAAAAGGGAAAAACAACCGTTTGAAAATATACAAAGAAAGAGAGAAACGGATAGAAAAAATCAAAAATCAAAATCCGAAAAGTCTAGAGCCTTATATCCAAGAGAGGAGTTTTCAAATTCAAAACCTTCCACTCCACAAAGCTCAAAGAAGAATCCAAGCCGTTCAAATAGCGAAAAATCGGAGGATTCTCAACTAGAAGAAAGAGACCAACTTTTCAATCTTCTCAACTGCATCTACTGTGAGGAATCGGAGCTGAGGCTTGATTCAACCCAGCAAGGAGAAGAGGAAAAGAAGAAAAGCTCAAAGCCAAACAACTTCAAACCAGGCTTTTCTAAACCTATTTACTTTTCTTTGAATATTTGCTCATTAAGGAGCTGTGAAATTTGTAAAACATTCTTATACTTGTTTGTGCCTAGTTCAATCAAAGGGGATTGAACTAGTGGAGGTTGTTAACTCGGGTCAAGCTAGTTTAGCTTGAGTTTGGGTTGTGTGCTGGTGAGCCCAAAAACCGGCTGGGTTCGTTGTGATCCCGGGTAAAACAACAAGTTTGAGTTGTGAACTTGTAAAACAACTCGGCTGTAATCGAGGAGATTATAGTGTGGACCCAAGTAGGATCTTGGGAGTGGACGTAGGTGTTGGATACACCGAACCACTATAAAATCTTTGTGTTTGCCGTGCTTCCATTGTCTCTATCTCTATCTCTGTTTTATTTGTTGTACTTTATATTTACATTGCATTTATTTTCATTCATCTTAAGCAAACAATTTTTCAAGAGGCTAAATTTTTAAAGAACCCAATTCACCCCCCCCCTCTTGGGTTGTCATCTGGGCCAACAATTGGTATCAGAGCAAGTGCTCATTAGATTTTGATCACACGATCAAGAGCTAAAGATCCAAATGGCAACTCAAGTTGGATCATTTGCCGAAGGTCATTCTACAAATAGACCTCCCTTGTTTAATGGTTCCAACTATTCTTATTGGAAAGCAAGAATGAGGATATTCATTCAAGCTTCTGATTATGAATTGTGGGGTGTTATAACTAATGGACCTAGTACACCCACACACGTTGTTGATGGCACTATTGTTCCTAAGCCCGAAAGGGATTGGAATGATAATGATAGGAAAATGGCACAGCTCAATGCTAAGGCCATGAATGTCTTATATTGCTCTTTAGATGCTAATGAATTTAATAGAATCTCCACTTGTAATTCCGCAAAGGAGATTTGGGATAGATTAGAGGTTACCCATGAGGGTACTAACCAAGTAAAAGAATCCAAAATAAACATTCTTGTTCATAAATATGAGTTATTTTGCATGGAACAAACTGAAAATATAGCCAGCATGTATACTAGATTTACTGATATTGTAAATGGGTTGAAAAGTTTAGGCAAAACATATTCTAACTCTGAACTTGTCCGTAAAATTCTCAGGTCACTTCCAAGAACGTGGGAAGCGAAGGTGACAGCAATCCAAGAAGCAAAGGACCTCAACACCTTACCCTTAGAGGAGCTTCTAGGATCCCTAATGACCCATGAATTGACCATGAAGCAGCACATAGAAGAAGATGTGAAAAAGAAAAAGACCATAGCTCTTAAGGCTGCTGAAAATGAGGAGAGCTGCAATGATAGTGAAGAAGATGATGATGAGACAGCTCTTCTAGCAAGAAAGTTCAAAAAATTCATGAGGAGAAAGAGACCCTTCCACAAGAAGAAATTTGGAACTAAGATGGAAGGAGAGAAAGAAAAAGACAAGGACAAGGATAAAGAGAAAGACCCCTTGATTTGCTATGAATGTAAGAAACCGGGGCATTACAGATATGATTGTCCTCAACTGAAAAAGACTTTCAAGAAGAAAAAGAAAGCCTATGTTGCAACTTGGAGCGACAGCGATGAATCCTCATCGGAGGAAGAACAAAAGGAGGTTGCTAACATTTGCTTTATGGCAAACGAAGAGGATGAGGTAAGTTCTGAAAACCCTTGCGATGAATTTGCTTTTGATGAATTATTTGATGCTTTTAATGAACTTGTTGGTGATTTCAAAATTTTGAAAAAGAAATATAAGTTTTGAAAAATGAAAATTTAACTTTGATTGAAGAAAAAGAAAATCTTAATAATGAAACTAAAGTGCTGAAATCTGAAAAAGGCAATTTGACTAAAGAAAAAGAATCAATTTCCAATGAAAATGATAAACTAAAGAAGGAAGTTGATAAATATAAAAGTATTGTTGACAAATTCACTTATAGTTCAGAAAAACTTAATTTATTGTTAAGTAATCAAAGAGCTATATATGATAAGGCTGGTTTAGGATATAGACCTAATTTGAAACAAAAATTTGTCAAAAACTTTTTTAGAAATGAACAAAACAATGATAATGTTACATGTCATTACTGTAACAAGAAGGGACACAAAGTTTTTGAATGCAATTTTAAGAAAATAGATAAGAAGATAAATAGTAAAGGAAAGAAAATTTGGGTTCCTAAAGGAACAATTGTTTATGCTACTAACCATGAAGGACCCAAGAAAGCTTGGGTACCTAAATATAAGACTTAATTATTTTTGCAGGAGTGTCTTGCGGCCAAAAGATCAAAGAGAAAGTGGTATCTCGATAGCGGCTGCTCAAGGCACATGACGGGTGACAAGGATCAATTCATCACCCTTGAAAGCAAAAGAGGAGGAGTAGTTACATTTGGTGACAATGGCAAAGGCCAAATCTTGGGGTTTGGTAACATTCAAATAACTCCCTCCACATATATTGAAAATGTCTTATATGTTAATGGTTTGAAACATAATTTAATTAGCATTAGTCAATTATGTGATAAAGGTTTTAAAGTATCATTTGAATCTTCTATATGCACAGTTTCTAATCCCATTGATAATAGCATTGTTTTTATTGGAAATAGAAATGGCAATGTATACCTGATTGATTTAGACAATTTGTCTACTAGTAATCATTGCCTAGTTGCTAATAATGCTAATATAAATGAGATTGGTTGGTTGTGGCATCGAAGATTAGGTCATGCAAGCACACACCTTATTTCAAAACTAATTAGAATGGATTTAGTAAAAGGACTTCCACAATTAGATTTTGAAAATAATAAAATTTGTGATGCATGTCAATTTGGAAAACAAACTAGAAATTCTTTCAAAACTAAAAATATTGTTTCCACTTCTAGGCCACTTGAACTACTTCACATGGATCTTTTTGGACCTACTAGAACCACAAGTCTAGGAGGAAAGAAATATGGTCTTGTGATTGTAGATGATTACTCTAGATACACTTGGGTATTATTTTTAGCTCATAAGGATGAGACCTTTCCACTATTTTTGAAATTCTTCAAGAAGGTCACAAATGAGAAAAACAACACCATAGTGTCTCTAAGAAGTGATCATGGCACGAATTTGAAAATCATTTATTTGAAAATTTTTGCATAGAAAATGGCATCCATCATAATTTTTCTGCACCTAGAACACCGCAACAAAATGGTGTAGTTGAAAGAAAAATAGAACCCTAGAAGACATGGCCCGTACCATGCTATGTGAAAGCAACTTACCAAAATACTTTTGGGCAGAAGCTATAAACACGGCATGCTACATCCTTAATAGAGCTTTAATTAGGCCAATCATTAAGAAAACACCTTATGAACTATGGAATAATAGAAAACCAAACATAAGTTATTTTCATGCATTTGGTTGTAAGTGTTTCATTCATAATAATGGCAAAGATAACCTAGGAAAATTTGATGCAAAATCTGATGAAGGCATATTCTTAGGATATTCAACATCAAGTAAAGCTTATAGAGTATTTAACAAGAGAAACTTAATAGTAGAAGAATCTATTCATGTAATCTTTGATGAATCTTTAGCATCAAGTTCTAAAAAGATTGATGATGAGGAAGATACAAACATTCTAGAAAGAGACATTGAAAAATTAAATATAGATGTATCTTCAGATCATGAACAAGAAGCTAAAGATAATGATTCTCCTAGTGTTGATGTTGTTGATGGAAATCGTAATGATATAGATCTACCTAGAGATTGGAGATATGCCTATGGTCATCCAAGAGAATTAATTATAGGTGATCCATCTCAAGGAGTAAGAACTAGATCATCAATGAGAAACATCAATAATCATCTTGCATTTGTATCTCAAATTGAACCAAAAACTATTGAAGAAGCTGAAAAAGATAATAACTGGATGTTAGCCATGCAAGAAGAATTAAATCAATTCACTAGAAATAATGTTTGGACATTAGTGGATAGACCTAAAGATCATTCTGTAATAGGATCAAAATGGGTATTTAGAAATAAATTAGACGAAAATGGCATAGTAATTAGAAACAAAGCTAGATTAGTTGCAAAAGGATATAATCAAGAAGAAGGAATTGATTTTGATGAAACTTTTGCACCTGTAGCTAGACTTGAAGCAATTAGATTGTTACTTGCATTTGCATGTCATATGCATATCAATTTATTTCAAATGGATGTTAAAAGCGCATTTTTAAATGGATTTATAAATGAAGAAGTTTTTGTTGAACAACCACCGGGATTTGAAGATCATGAATTTCCAAATCATGTTTTTAAATTACACAAAGCACTATACGGTTTGAAACAAGCACCTAGGGCTTGGTATGAAAGATTAAGTAAATTTCTGATTGAAAATGATTTTGTAAGAGGAAATGTCGATAAAACACTATTTTTGAAAACAAAAGACAAAGATTTATTAGTAGTACAAATATATGTTGATGATATTGTTTTCGGTGCTACTAACAATTTGTTATGTCAAGAATTTGCAAAGTTAATGCAGGGTGAGTTTGAAATGAGTATGATGGGAGAACTCAACTTCTTCCTAGGACTTCAAATCAAACAAAGCAAAGATGGAATCTTCATCAATCAAGCCAAATACACAAAAGAACTGCTCAAGAAATTTGGAATGGAGTCAATCAAACCACTTGGGACACCTATGAGTCCTTCGTGCAAATTGGACAAAGATGAAGATGGTAAGAAAGTAGATCAAAAACATTACAGAGGTATGATTGGATCTCTTCTTTACTTAACTGCTAGTAGACCAGATATTATGTTTGCAGTATGTCTATGTGCTAGATTTCAATCTGAACCTAAAGAATCTCACTTAATTGCTGTAAAAAGAATTTTAAGATATTTAAGTGGAACTAAAAATGTAGGTTTATGGTACTCTAGAGACTCAACCTTAAATTTAATTGCATATTCTGATTCTGACTATGCTGGATGTAAATTGGATAGAAAAAGCACAAGTGGTGCATGTCAATTCTTAGGATGTAACTTAATCTCTTGGTTTAGCAAAAAGCAAAATTCGGTTGCATTATCTACTGCTGAAGCAGAATATGTTGCAGCTGGAAGTTGCTGTGCTCAAATCCTTTGGATTAAGAGACAACTTGAAGATTATGGCATAACCCCTGACAAAACACCAATTAGATGTGATAACACGAGTGCAATAAATCTAACTAAAAATCCAATTCAACATTCAAGAACAAAACACATTGAAATTAGATATCATTTCATAAGAGAACATGTAGCTAATAATGAAATTTGTCTTGAATATGTTAATACAGAGGAACAATTAGCTGACATATTTACAAAACCTTTGAGTGAAGAGAGATTTTGTTATCTTAGAGGTGAATTAGGGATATGTGACCCTATGGATTGATTTTGATACATTAAGGAATGAGAATCTAAATTTCTATCAATTTCTTGATATTCCTTCACTATTTTAAGGACAAATTATCTAGTCATTTGAGCTATTTGATCCTTAATACTCCAAAATTTTATCAAAATTTTATAAAATTTATTTTGACGAGTTTCAGTCATTTGAATTTCATATATTTTTGCTGAAACTGTCTTTGGAGTCGACACCTCAGAATGAGGAGTCGACACCTCTGACTGTGTCGCTCTCGGTCCCTGACCTTGGAGCCGACACCTGTGAATTCGGAGCCGACTCCAGTTCGAGCGCTGACTGTGTTAGCGATTTGGAGTCGACACCCGACTTTGCGGGAGTCGACACCTGGGAATCAAAAGTTGATTTATTAGGGCAGAGTCGACACCTCGTCACTTCATCACTTTCTCAAATCCTAACCAAACTCTTCCAAAATTTTCCAAAACTTCCCATCTCTAATTCCATCCAAATCGAACCTTTCCAAAGATCAAATGGCACCCAAAAGGAGAGAATCAGTGGTTGGAGCGCCGGTAACTACGGGAAAGCGGTCCGCACGTCGTCCCGTTCGTGAGCCGACTCCAAGCAGCGATTCGTCCACAGATTCTGACAACCCCAACACATCTTCCACAAAGGTAGATACCCTAGCTGATAGAGTCATCACAATGGGAGAAAAATCGATTTTGACCTATTTGAATCCGAAGGTTTTTCAATCGGGAGACAATTGAAGGAAATGGGCTGGGATAAGCTGTGTTCTCTTGATGTTCCTACCTATCCAGCCCTAGTAAAAGAATTCTATTTCAATTTGGCTAGAGGGGATGGAGGTTTAGTAAGCAATGTTAAAGGGAAAAGGATTCATCTCACCTTTCAAAAGCTCGGAAACCTCCTCAGCATCCCGATCACTGGTTTAGCAGCTGACATGCATAGTGATAGGTCAGCAGCCCTTTCAAGGATGTTAGGAAGGGATGTAACAGAGTTTGAAGAATTAGAGCCAATCAACTACCCCTAGAATTGAGATTATTACACAATATATGCAGTAGGATCTTGTTTCCAAAAACTGGTCGGTTTGAGTATGTCTCGGAGCGAGACATTGTGTTATGGACAGTGTTCTAACTGGGCAGCCGATCAATCTGGCAGCAATGATGATTTTTTATATGGCAGAAGCTGGAGGGAAAAGGAGATCATCCCTACCGTATGGAATGGTACTAACTATGGTATTCAAGAGCCAAGGGGTTATAATTCAAGAGAATGAACTTTCCAAGAACCTAAGGCACACAGATTACTATAGCTTAGCTACATTGCATCGGATGGGTTTTGTCAAGGTGAATGGACAATGGGATAGGAAAGGACACCTAGATGAAAGAGCCCCTATGCCGAGAGTTTCTGAGCCTTGCGAGGCTGGACCATCATTTAGGGTTCCTTCTCCACAGCCTAGGAGTCCCATTTCTGCTCCTGTTCCTGCTCCTGCACCTGCACAAGTTTATGATCAACCATCCACTTCTTCGACTGGATTCTCAGACCTTCAAATGGAGCAATTAAAAAGTTTGTTTGCAGCTCAGAAGGATGAGTTTGACAGTAAATTTATGAATTTAAAAGAATCACTTTACTCCCTTGATGATCGGATTGCAAAGATTGAATCAACTCTCAACTCCTCCGCAGAATCTTTAAGTGGTGATTTGAAGAACATCTTTGAAGAGCTTAAAGAGATTTGTGGAGATGGTGAAACTTATTCAAAGTGCAACGCCGAACTTCAAGACAAAATCACAACAGCTTGCACATTTGTGGATGAGAGACTAAAAGATTATGTTAGACTTCAATGTGATGGAATGAAAAATATAGTAGACCATTTAACAAGAATAGTTAGAAAGAACTTTTGATGTAGTGTATGTTAATCTTGTTGAAATGTTGTTTACATTTTGATGTAATGAAGTTAATGTAATGAAGTTTAAAGAGGGAGAGAATTATGTAATACTTGACAATATGTTGATGTAGTGAAGCTTATGTTAATGAATGAAAAGTTTTTTATGTAATATTTGACTTTTGTTGAAATGAAATTATCCTTTGATTATCTTTTGATGCAGTAAAATATTCTTTACCTTTTTGTTGATTACAAAAAAGGGGGAGAGAATTAGGATTGTATATGCATTAAGAGGGAGAAAATTATATGGAAAGAATTGCATTAAAGGGGAGAATGTTAATTGATTAATATGATATTGAGTTATTGATATGGATTAATAATCAAATTGAATTGTCTATGCACAAAGAAATCTTAAGTACCAAATGTGTAAAGTAAAAGGAAGAATAATTTGAATTTGAACTTCATAAGAGAAGCTACCTTATTCAGGGGGAGCTTACTCGTAAAGATCACTTCCTTGATATTCTCTTTAATTTAAGAATTCTATGCATATACTCAATGTTTTTATAATCATCAAAAAGGGGGAGATTGTTGATCCATTCATTGATTTTGATGATTAATAAAGGAATTGAGTATATTTATTTGATTACTAATGGATTTTATAAGTGTTTCAGGACTTAAATTTATTTGATCAATTTAAAGGAATTAAGAAATGAATTTTGAATCAAATACAAATCAGAGATTTCAAAGTTTCAGAGCTTGGAGTCGACACCTAGAAAGTCTGGAGCCGACCCCATGGCCAATTCAATTTTAATCTGATTTTTGATACAACCTGGAGCCGACACCTAGAGTTTCGGAGCCGACACCTAAGGTTTCGGAGTCGACACTTACAGTGTCTGGAGCCGACTCCGATGCGGGGACAGAACGTTGATTTTCTGAGCATCCTGGAGCCGACACCTACAGTATTCGGGAGCCGACACCTGACGACGGCGAGCCGACACTTACTTTTGCGGAGCCGACTCCACGACGAACTCAGATTTTACTATTTATGGAAAAACGATCGGAGCCGACACCTGAAAAGCTGGAGCCGACTCCAACCCACCTGGACGAAAAATCAAAAATGCCAGATCAGCTCTAACGGTAATATTTTTGATTTCTGACATCTAACGGCTATTTTTTATGAATGGAAAATCCTTCCAGGTACACTCCAACGGCTAGATTTCCACCCAAAAATGAATCAAAAGAAAATCTATAAAAAGGGGAAAAACAACCGTTTGAAAATAAAAGAAAGAGAGAAACGGATAGAAAAAGATCAAAAATCAAAATCCGAAAAGTCTGAGCCTTATATCCAAGAGAGGAGTTTTCAAATTCAAAACCTTCCACTCCACAAAGCTCAAAGAAGAATCCAAGCCGTTCAAATAGAAAAATCGGAGGATTCTCAACTAGAAGAAAGAGACCAACTTTTCAATCTTCTCAACTGCATCTACTGTGAGGAATCGGAGCTGAGGCTTGATTCAACCCAGCAAGGAGAAGAGGAAAAGAAGAAAAGAAGAAAAGCTCAAAGCCAAACAACTTCAAACCAGGCTTTTCTAAACCTATTTACTTTTCTTTGAATATTTGCTCATTAAGGAGCTGTGAAATTTGTAAAACATTCTTATACTTGTTTGTGCCTAGTTCAATCAAAGGGGATTGAACTAGTGGAGGTTGTTAACCTCGGGTCAAGCTAGTTTAGCTTGAGTTTTGGGTTGTGTGCTGGTGAGCCCGAAAAACCGGCTGGGTTCGTTGTGATCCCGGGTAAAACAACAAGTTTGAGTTGTGAACTTGTAAAACAACTCGGCTGTAATCGAGGAGATTATAGTGTGGACCCAAGTAGGATCTTGGGAGTGGACGTAGGTGTTGGATACACCGAACCACTATAAAATCTTTGTGTTTGCCGTGCTTCCATTGTCTCTATCTCTATCTCTGTTTTATTTGTTGTACTTTATATTTACATTGCATTTATTTTCATTCATCTTAAGCAAAATAATTTTTCAAGAGGCTAAATTTTTAAAGAACCCAATTCACCCCCCCCCTCTTGGGTTGTCATCTGGGCCAACAGTTCGATGGTACCAATTTCATCCGTTGGCAAGATAAGTTAAAGTTTCTTCTCACTACCTTAAAGATCTTCTACATCCTCGATCCAGACTTGGTGCCCATACCAGAGTTAACCAACAACGACTCCGACGAAGTCAAGGCAAAATGCAAGAAATGAAGGGAGGATGAATTCATATGCCGCGGGCACATCCTTAACGCTTTCTTCGACCAATTGTATTATCTATACACCAATACATAATCAGCGAAAGAGATATGGAACACATTGGAATACAAGTATAAGGCCGAGAAGGAAGGTACGAAGAAATTTTTCATATCTAAATATTTTGACTTTAAGATGTATGATGAGAAGTCAATTCTTGCACAAATGCATGAATTGCAAGTGATTGTCAACAAGATCAAAGCTGTAAAATCGATGTTCCCGAGTCTTTTCAAGTCAGTGCGATAATCGCAAAATTACCACTGTCTTGGAAGGGCTATAGGAAAAAAATTCTCCACAACACCGAAAATTTTTCTTGGAGCAAATTTAGAAACACCTTCGAATCGATGAGGAATCGAGGGTGAGGGAGAAGTTGAAGAATGTCAATGTTGAAGCAGGGTCTTCAAAGGATAATGCTATGAGCAAGCCTAAAAAGGACAAAAAGGATGGCAAAGCAAACTATCTTGGTCCCAAAAAGAATCAAGAGAAGTTCAAGAAAAAGAAGCCCAAGGAAAATTGTTATGTGTGTGGTAAACTTGGGCATTTTGCTCGTGACTGCAGGCACCGCAGGGGCCACATCAAGGAAGCAACCTTGTTAGTGGGGATCTTTTTGGCAAACCGGAAATAAAATCTATCTTTGAGTTGAGCAAACTTATCTTGACCTGCAATGGTGTATTTGTTGGCAATGGCTATTCTAGTGATGGAATGGTCAAATTATGTATCATTGACAATGTTATTAATAAAAATGTTGTTACCGCCTATATGCTTGATTCAATTACATTATGGCATAGAAGACTAGCACATATTGGAATTAGTACTAAGAAAAGGTTTGTTAAATGTGGTTTGATTTCTTGCAAAATTGATGAGTTCAATAAATGTGAAATATGCATTAAATCAAAGATGACTAAGAAACCATTTCATAGCGTTGAGAGAAATTCTAACTTGTTAGAACTTGTGCATTCTGATATATGTGAATTTAATGGTATGTTAACTAGAGGTGAGAATAGATATTTTATTACCTTTATTGATGATTACTCTAGATTCACAAATGTTTATTTATTAATTTATAAAGATGATGTTTTTCATGCTTTTAGAATATATAAAGCGGATGTAGAAAATCATTAGGTAAAAATATTAAAATCCTTAGAAGTGACAGGGGTGAAGAATATTTTTCTAATAATTTTAATACATTTTGTGAAGAAAAAGGTATTATACACCAATGTTCCGCACCACGTACATCACAACAAAATGGTTTGGCAGACTTTAAGAATAGAACATTACAAGAGATGATTAATGCTATGTTAATGCATTTCGAATTGCCATTTAATTTATGGGATGAAGCTTTACTTGTAGCTTGTCATATTTTAAATAGAATTCTTTTAAAGAAAACTCAGACCTCACCATATAAGATATAGAAAAGATGAAAGCCCAATATTGGGTATTTCAAAGTGTGGGGGTGTCTTGCCTACTACAAGAACCTAGACCCCAAAAGGATCAAATTGGGTCCTAGAAGGATGAGAAGTGCATTTGTTGGTTATGCCACAAATAGCAAAGTTTATAGACTCTTCGATCTAGAGTCTAACGTAATAGTGGAATCTAGAGATGTGGAGTTTCTTGAGAATTTAAAAAGTAATAATTCTCAAGCTTCTACAAATCTTAGGAGTAATAATTCTCATGAGGAAAGATCTTCAAAGGTTGTTGAAGAATAATCGGAGCTTCAAAAAAGTAAGAGAATCCGAAAGGCTATGGATTTAGGACCCGATGAAATAGACTCTCAACTTATTTCCCTTTATTTGGTTGAAGAAAGTAGAAAGAATTTTATCCGAAAGGTACCTATTATTCTTCAAGTGGAAGATGATCCTAAAACCTTTAAGGATGCTATAGCTTCAAGGGATTCAGCTTTTTGGAAGGAAGCTATAAAAGATGAAATGGATTCCATTATAGCTAACCACACTTGAAAAATTGTCGATCTACCAAATGGGTCTAAACTCATTGGTTGCAAGTGGGTGCTTAGAAAAAGTACCATAGTGATGGTACTCTTAATACCTATAAGGCTAGATTAGTAGCCAAAGGGTTTTGACAAAAAAAAAAAAGAATAGATTATTTTGACACATATGCACCAGTAGCAACAATAACAACAATCAGAGTGTTGTTTGCGTTAGCTTCATTGCATAACTTATATGTTCATCAAATGGATGTGAAAATAATATTCCTAAATAGAGATCACAATGAGGAGATCTACATGGAACAACCACAAGGTTTTGTTTTACCAAAAAATGAACATAAAGTATGCAAGCTTGTTAGATCATTATATGGATTAAAATAAACTCCAAAAGAATGTCACAAAAAGTTTGACATAGTCATACTTTCTAATGGATTTGTTCATAACATTTATGATAAGTGCTTGTACACAAAAGTGCAAATGAACATAGTAATATTTGTACACCTTTCGTTGATGATATGTTGATCATCAGCAATGAGATGAAAGGCATATTAGAAACGAAGAGGTTTCTAACCTCCTCATTCAAAATGAAAGATCTTGAAAAAGTGGATACTATTTTGGGCATCAAGGTGAAACAAAATAGTGAGGGTTTTGAACTTTGTCAATCACACTATGTTGAGAAAGTGTTAGACAAGTTCAAATATCTGAAATTCAAAGAAGTGAATACTCCATTTGATTCAAGTATAAAATTTGTAAAGAATGATGGAAGAGCTATGGCTCAACTTGAATATGCAAGTGCAATTGGTTATCTAATGTATTTGATGCAATGCACTAGACCTAATTTAGCATTTACGTTAGTAAACTAAGTAGGTTTACTAGTAGTCTGTGTGTTGAGCATTGCAAGGCAATGGAAAGAGTTTTTGGATATCTTATGAAAACAAAAATGTCTCCACTATTCAAAGTTTTCTGCTATTTTGAAAGGATATAACGATGCAAATTGGATATCAAGTGTGGAAGATAGTAAATCTGCCACAGGTTGGGTGTTTACATTAGTCGACGGAGTGATTTCTTGTAAATCCAAGAAACAAATGTATATCACGCATTCCGCCATGGAGTCAGAGTTTATGACTCTTGCATCAGCAGGACAAGAGGCTGAGTGGTTAAGGAATTTTTTCTAGAAATCCCATTGGCTTGTGAAAATGTATCAGTAATGTCGATACATTGTGATAACCAGGCTACTTTAGCTAGAGCGTATAGCGAAGTGTACAATGGAAAGTCTAGACATATTAGTCTACAACATGAGTATGTGAGGAAATTAATCAAGGATGGAATAATTTCACTCACATTTGTGAGATCTAGTTATAATTTAGCTGACCCTTTCACTAAACCTCTTTCAAGAGACTTAGTAAAAAATACCTTATGTGGTATGAGTCTTAAACTCCATGATTAAAGATCCACCAACGATGGCAACCTAACCTAACACTAAGAAATGACTAGTTTTAGGTTCAATGGGTAAAAACAAATTGTTGATAAGTGGATAGCTCGAAGTGTCTAACTTGTGAGTGCTAGTCATTACTGTTGGAGAGTTGAGTCTTCGAACTCTTAATGAAGTTCAGTCATTGTAGACAAGTATCAGAGATACTGGAAGAACTTTACCTATGTGAATATTGAGATGGTGTCGTTTCAAGTGAGAGTAGAGTTTCTCTCATAAATATTCATGAAATGAATGAGCACATAGCCATAAATGGTGCTAAGCGTGTGATGTAGATAAGCAATACTAAGAGTGTGTGTAAAGCATCACCGGTTTTGACACAAGAATCACTGGTTCAAGGCGTTTATGCTACTTGAAATTTTGTTAAGGCTTTGTAGTGTTTTTCACTAAGGTTAGGTTCAAATCAAAAGATACCTAACTATATTAATGCTTCTTGTCCTTATCTTTAGATGTAGACTTAGTTTGTTTTAAACAAGTGGGGGATTATTGGAATTTTATTTAAATAAACTAAGTGTGTATATGTGTGTTGTGTGATAGGGAATAGTCCCACATCAAAACTTACAAAGAGGATGGACTTTGGCATCGGTGCCAAGACTGACTCTAGCATTGGCACCAAAACCGACTCTAGCGTTGGTGTCGAGACTGACTCTAGTGTTAGCACCAAGACCGACTTTGGCATCGGTGCGAGATTGATTCTCGTGTTGGCACCGAGATTGACTCTAGTGTCGGTGCCGAGACTAACTCTAGCATCAGTGCCGAGACTAAATATGGTAGGTCAGCCCCCGGCAGGTGACTCTTGCCGTTTGTTAGACTATAGCTCCGTCAATCGATATCGATCATCAACTTGAACGTGATTCAACTCTCTTTGCAACGTAGACTTATCAATGCGGTGATGACTTTTTTTGTGCACCCATTTGCTTGCGAGCGTTCGTGCTTGCGCGAACACAAGCTTGAGCTCAAACCCGAGCCCATCACCATGTGTCTCGAGCATGAGCGCAGGGTCGTAGACTCTCTCATGTCAATTCTCGCCTCGGGAGCATTATGAAACATCACGACGCTTCAATTCAAATCTTTCGCCAATAAAAATGTTGCAAAGCACCGCGGCTCTCCAGGAATCGACGTATCATAGGTTCCAGCGCCGCGGCGCTCGACTTCTATAAATTCACACATAACCAAATCAAACATGATAAGAGAAAAATAAGTTATTGTCTATAATCAAGCTTTCACTAGTGCTTTGGTGCAACTTAATTCAAGGCTTGTCGTATCCTGCAGTGTATTTGCAATTCACCCACAGAGCATTCGAGAGGGTGTAAGTAATCCTTAAGGAAAGCGTTTCATGCATGATTCAAGCCGGTGTTGATTATTCTTCCTCATCTCCAAACAAATTTTTTTTTCAACAATAGGCGGGCAGCGATCTTGGCGGAGGATAGCTCAACACCGGGGCTAGCCCGGGCAATGATCTCGAGGAGGCCGAGCTCGATGGCGGCTTTCAGGGTCATGGGGACGACCATGAAAGAAGCTAACTGATAGGCATACAAGAGGGAGCCATCATCCTCATCGCGGGGAGTCTGGGGCTTTTGCTGGTTGGTAGAGGCCATGGTGGGTTTGGTTTGGAGGAGTGACGTTAGGAGGAAAGGGGGTTATATTTGTGGATTTTAGGGCTTTTGGCAAAGTGTGGACTCTTTGCGTTTAATCATTTGATTTTAATTTAACAAACATAAATTTATCGCTAAAAATCACTCTCAGCTAATCATGTGCATGTGCAGTGTCATGCCTCAAGGCCTACGACCAATTTGAAAGGTGATAACTCGCAGCACATTAGGCAAGCAACGTATCCGGTAAAAAAATTATTATTATTAAAGGAGTAATTAACTAATATGCATATAGAATAAAATAATATTTTTATTACAATTTTAAATAAAATAAATCTTTAATTAAATGAAAAATTAAAAAAACTTAAAGATGTCTAAGCTCAACTCAACTCAACTCAACATCTAAGCCTTTCCCAACTACATGGGTCGGCTATATGAATCTGCTTCCTCCACTCTGCTCTATTCAGGACCAAGTCGACATTCAAATTATAAATAGTTATATCTTTTTTAATTATTTCTTTCCATATTAGTTTAGGTCTACCTCTACCTCTATCCTTGCTATGAATTGTTAAAAGATCAGTCTTTCTAACTGGATTATTAAAGGTCTACGTTGTATATGTCCAAACTACCGTAATCGATTTTCTCTCATTTTATCTTCAATTGGGGCTACTCCTATCATTTCTCTTATATGTTTATTTCCAATTCTATCTTTTAAAGTTTTACTACAAATTCATCTTAACATACGCATTTCTGTTACACTTAATTTATTCACAGGTTGTTTCAATATTGCTCAACACTCTGTTCCATATAGCATAGCTGGCCTAATAGCAGTTTTATATAATTTTTTTAATTTTAATGGGATG
>UESW01000760.1:0-23294 GCA_900491605.1 Calamus simplicifolius | reverse complement strand
TTTTGTGATATGTTATTCTGCTATTAATTATCATCGATCGGTAACATTGAAATTTCGGCAGCATTTCCCCATATGTTCTCCTACATGTGTGGTATATAAGCCACACTAGGAGAACGTATAAGCAAATGCAATCCGAAATCTCACCCCACGATGATTACTAGTAGACTAACATGTCACAAGAAATATTCCCAAACTATCCACCAGGACAATTTGAGAATTTGCAAGACTAAGGCTTACAAATTCTCAAACGGGTCTAAAGGTTAAAGTGCTGTGATTATGGAAGTCCGAAGACAATCGAACTTATGCTTGTTATTCTTAACTTCTTGTGAATTATACATGTAATCACTAACCTTTTTAAGATTATTATGTCAAATACAAATTTGCGAATACTAAAATGTAAATCATTGAAACTACTAATTTGTTGCTGAAAATTAAATAATATTATAAAACATTTTATTTAATATTTCAAACTATAATGCATCATTCAGTTTGCAGCAGAATATAAATAATCAAGACATAACAATTGTAAATGAGTATAAATGCACAAATACTATTATCATAAACATTCTGCTTAAATTAATTATATAAATATTATGTAAATTAAATAATAATACAATAAGACTTCCTATCTAGCATTGCAAATATTATTGAATAATCAAGACATAACAAACAGTCTATCCCCCCTCCCCCTGTTTAGGAAATTTTTTTTTTTGGTTTTTTTTGTCACAGTGGCCTGGCCACCGCTGCCATGGCTGGACAAGAAAAGAAAGGGGGGGTTCCCCTCCCCCCTGTTAAGGAAATTGTTTTTTTTTTTTTGTCATAGTGGCCTGGCCACCGTGGCCAGGCCACTGCCGGCCACGGCAGTGGCCGTGGCTGGACAAGAAAAGAAAGGGGGGGGTTTCCCCCCTCCCCCCTGTTAAGAAAATTTTTTTTTTTTTTGTCACAGTGGCCTGGCCAGCGTGGCCAGGCCACTGCCGGCCACGGCAGCAGCCGTGGCCGGACAAAAAGAAAGGGGGGGTTTCCCCCCTCCCCCCCAGTTAAGGGAAAATAATTTTTTTTGTTTTTTTCACAGTGGCTTGGCCACAGTGGCCAGGCCACTGCCATCCACGGCAGCGGCCGTGGTCGAAGAAGACGGCCACGGCAGCGGCCGTGGCCGCCTTGTCCGGCCACGGCCACGGCCGTGGCCGGACAAGAAAAAACAAGGGGGGGAGGGTTTCCTCCCCTCCCCCTGTTAAAAAAAAAAAAAAATTTGTGATTACAGTGTCCTGGCCACCGTGGCCAGGCCACTGCCAGCCACGGCAGCGGTCGTGGCCAGAGAAGATGGCCACGGCAGCAGCCGTGGCCGGACAAGAAAAAACAAGGGGGGGGGGAGGGTTTCCTCCCCTCCCCCTGTTAAAAAAAAAAAAAAAAATTTTTTGTGATTACAGTGGCCTGGCCACTGTGGCCAGGCCACTGCCGGCCACGACAGCGGCTGTGGCCGGAGAAGATGGCCACGGCAGCGGCCGTGGCCACCTTGTCCGGCCACGGCCACGGCCGTGGCCGGATAAGAAAAAACAAGGGGGGGGGAGGGTTTCCTCCCCTCCCCCCTGTTAAAAAAAAAAAAATTTTTTTTGTGATTACAGTGGCCTGGCCACCGTGGCCAGGCCACTGCCGGCCACAGTAGCGGCCGTGGCCGTAGAAGACGGCCACGGCAGCGGCCGTGGCCGCCTTGTCTGGCCGCGGCCACGGCCGTGGCCGGACAAGAAAAAACAAGGGGGGGGGTTCCCCCTCTCCCCTGTTAAAAAAAAAAATTTTTTTTTTTTGTGATTATAGTGGCCTGGCCACCGTGGCCATGCCACTGCCGGCCACGGCAGCGGCCGTGGCCAGAGAAGACGGCCACGGCAGCGGCCGTGGCCGTAGGGAAATAAAAAAAAACAAATTTTTTTTTAAGATTATTGGGGCTAACCTTGGTTGAGATGAGATCGCCGGGTAGCCAGAGTCGGATGAGGTCGCCGGGTAGCCGGAGGACGGGGATGCGCCGGACAGTTGAGCGAGGATCACGGCGGCGCTAGGTCAAGACGGGAAGGAGGAAAGGAGAAAGGGGCCGGCTTAAATATAGGTAAATAGCGACGCCAAAATTGCGTCGCAATTTTCGTTGCAATATTTTTTTTTTATTAGCGACGCACTAGGGCATCGCTAATCCATCATTAATACATGTTTATAATAATTTTCTGAAAACATAGCGACGCCAATAAATGCGTCGCTAACGAGTCGCTAAATTGGCGCCATCATCTGGCGGAAAAAATATTTTTATTTTCTAATAATTGCGTCGCTAAGGCATTGCAATATTTTTTTAATATTTTAAATTGATTAAAATAAAAACTTATTACATATATTGCGACGCAAGCAGTGCATCGCAATTATTTTTTAAATATTTTTAAATGAAAATATTTAAATTTATTATAATAATTGCAATGAAAAATTGCATCGCAATTATTTTTTAATATTTTTAATCAGCTATATGTATTCTAATAATATTGCGATGCATATATTTTGTCGCAATATTTGTTTTAATTTTTTAAACTGCGTCGCTAAGGCATCGCAATAATTTGTTAATATTTATAAATTAATATTTATAATTAATGTTAATTAACTATGTCGGAGAGGCGACGATCCGACGGTTGCGATCGATCCAAGTCCTGATCCCGATCGGCCACGACCTATCTCGGACAGTTGCAATCCGTCCGAGATCGGCGACGATCCGACGGTTGCGATCGATCCAAGCCCTGATCTCGATCGGCCACGATCGATCTCGGACCGTGGCGATCCGTCCGAGATCGGCGATGATCCAACGGTTGCGATCGATCCAAGCCCTGATCCCGATCGGCAACGATCGATTGCGGACCACGGCAATCGGTCCGATCAGCAAAGATCCGATGGTTGCGATCGATCCAAGCCCTGATTCCGATCGGCGATGACCGATCGTGGACCGCGGCAATCCGTCCGAGATCAGTGATGATCCGACGGTTGCGATCGATCCAAGCCCTGATCCCAATCGGCCACGACCGATCTCGGACCGTGGCGATCCGTCCGAGATTGGCAACGATCCAACGGTTGCGATCGATCCAAGCCCTGATCTCGATCGGCGACAACCGATCGCGGACCGTGGCAATCGGTCCGATCGGCAAAGATCCGATGGTTGCGATCGATCCAAGCCCTGATCCCGATCGGCCACGACCTATCTCGGACAGTTGCAATCCGTCCGAGATCGGCGACGATCCGACGGTTGCGATCGATCCAAGCCCTGATCCCGATCGGCCACGATCGATCTCGGACCGTGGTGATCCGTCCAAGATCGGCGACGATCCAACGGTTGCAATCGATCCAAGCCCTGATCCCGATCGGCGACGACCGATCGCAGACCGCGGCAATCAGTCCGATCGGCAAAGATCCGACGGTTGCGATCGATCCAAGCCCTGATCCCGATCAGCCACGATCTATCTTGGACAGTTGCAATCCGTCCGAGATCGGCGACGATCCGACGGTTGCGATCGATCCAAGCCCTGATCCTGATCGGCCACGACCGATCTGGGACCGTGGTGATCCGTCCGAGATCGGCGATGATCCAACGGTTGCGATCGATCCAAGCCCTAATCCCGATCGGTGACGATCGATCGCGGACCATGGCAATCAGTCTGATCGGCAAAGATCCGACGGTTGCGATCGATCCAAGCCCTGATCCCGATCGGCCACGACCTATCTCGACAGTTGCAATCCGTCCGAGATCGGCGACGATCCGACGGTTGCGATCGATCCAAGCCCTAATCCTGATCGGCCACGACCGATCTCGGACCGTGGCGATCCGTCTGAGATCGACGACGATCCAACGGTTGCGATCGATCCAAGCCCTGATCCCGATCGGCGATGACCGATCGCAGACCGCGGCAATCGGTCCGATCGGCAAAGATCCGACGATTGCGATCGATCCAAGCCCTGATCCTGATCGGCCACGACCTATCTCGGACAGTTGCAATCCGTCCGAGATCGGCGACGATCCGACGGTTGCGATCGATCCAAGCCCTGATCCCGATCGGCCACGACCGATCTCGGACCGTGGCGATCCGTCCGATCGGCGATGATTCGAAGGTTGCGATCGATCCAAGCCCTGATTTCGATCGGTCACGATCGATTTTGGACCGATCGCTATTTAACATAATTAATTTTTTTAAATATATAACGACGCAAAGGGTTGCATCGTATTTTTTAATATGATAATTATAATATATAAAAAATTAACTTTAATTCTAATAATTACGATGCAACAAGTACGTCGCTATATTAAAACATAATTTTTCTAATTAATATTTTGGATTATTACATCGCTAATGCATCGCTATTTAACATAATTAATTTTTTAAAAACATTGCAACTCACTGTGTTACGTCGTCATTATTTTTCTCATATTTATAATTTATAAAATTTAATTTTATTTAAAATAATTGTGATGCAGTTATTGTATCACTAAATTAAAAATAAATTTAATTATTTTCTGATTTATTGCATGCTAATGCATCGCTATTTAAAATATTTAATTTTTTCCAAAATATTGCAACGCACTGGGTGGCATCGCAATCTTTTTTAAAATATTAATACTGTAAAAAAATAATTCCATTTAAATTATTTGTGATGCAATTATTTCATCGCTAAATTAAAATAATTTTCTATTTTTTTAGTTATTGCGTCGCTAAGGCGTCGCTATTTAAAATATTTAATTCTTTTCAAAATATTGCGACGCACTGATTGGCGTCACAATATTTTTTAAATATTAATACTTTAAAAAATATAATTCCATTTAAATTATTTGCGACGCAATTGTTGCATTGCTAAATTAAAAATAATTTTCCTATTTTCCAATTTTATTGCGTCACTAATGCGTCGCTATTTAAAATATTTAATTCTTTTCAAAATATTGCGACGCACAGTTATGCGTCGCAATATTTTGTAAACTATTTGTACTTTAAATAATATAATTTCATTTAAATTATTGCAACACATTTGTTGCGTCGCTAAATTAAAAATAATTTTCTTATTTTCTAGTTTATTGCTTCGCTAATGCGTCGCTATTTAATATATTTAATTCTTTTAAAAACATTGCGATGCACTGTGATGCGTCGCAATATTTTTTTCCAATAATTATATTTTATAAAATTTAATTTCATTTCAATTATTTGGGACGCAAATTGTGCATCGCTAAATTAAAAAATAATTTTTCTAATTATCTATTTTATTGCATCGCTAATGCGTCGCTATTTAAAATATTTAATTATCTAATTAAAATATTTTTATTGATATTTATATTTCATAAAAAATTAATTTAAAAATATTGCGATGCAATATTTACATCGCAATATTAAAAATTTTATTTTTTTTTGATTTTTTGGTTAATTAAGTCGCTAATGAGTCGCTAATGCGTCGCAATATTTTGTTGTTACAAAGGCGTCGCAAAGTGGTCGCAATTTAGTGACGCAATTATGCATCGCTAAATTTGCGTCGCTATTTCAGTATTTTCTTGTAGTGCAAGTCGGCCCCACCTCATCCAAGTCGGCCTCGGCACTCTCTTTCGGGTCGGCCCCGGCACTCTCTTTCGGGTCGGCCCCAGCACTCTCCTTCAAGTCAACCTTGGCACATTTAATGGCCTCATTCAAATTGGCCTCACCTCATCAAGTCGGCCTCGGCACTCTCTTTCGGGTTGGCCCCGGCACTCTCCTTCAAGTCGGCCTTGGCACATTTAATGGCCTCATTCAAGTCGGCCTCGCCTCATCCAAGTTGGCCCCGGTACTCTTTCGAGTCAGCCCCGGCACTCTCATTTAAGTCGACCCTCTCATTTAAGTCAGCCCCGCCTCATTTAAGTTGGCCCTCTCATTCAAGTCAGCCCTGCCTCATTCAAGTCGGCCCTGCCTCGGCATCATCCCATCTCGACTTCCATAGCCACATCATGTCTCTCGCACAAAGGCATTTATGGGTCACGTGCTCGGCCACTTCGGCCCCAGCCATGAACGATGCCATGCAAGCACTCTATAATCAACACTTTACAAGGGAGAGCTAGCTTCAACTCCCAACTCTTTCATCTTAGACGGATGTGTGGCTCGTGATGGTGATGAGACTCCACCACCTTTTATTTCTCTTCCTTGCAGCGGTCAAAACAAAAGGCCATCCACTTTGATGAAACTTGACCCACCAACCAGCTGCAGCCACCCACTTTGATGGGACTTGACTTGCAGTCCTGATATATCAAAGAAGGAAGCAAGCTCTGCCATTGCTGCCATCACCTTAAATGCTCTTACAAGTGGCAGCACCCCAAGCCTCACAGATGACATCAGCTTTGACATTTCACCCATCAAAGTCATCATTACAAGGCCTCAACTACTCAAGCCAGACAAACTCTAAGCACCTATAAAATGGGTAAAAGGACCCCGACCAGGTAACTGAACTAAGAACTGATAACCACAACAATACTCTTAAATGCTCATTTTTGCTCACAGAGAGCTCTTCTTTGAGCCTCTCTCTCTTTCTCTTTCGAGCTTCCTCAAGCTCACGGCTGTTTCCTAGAGCACTGACTTGAGCATCGAAGGGTCCCGCCGAAAGCTCCTAGACGCGAGAAGCTCGCCGAAAGATCCCGGGCTTGCTGGAGAAGGTGATCGGACGCTCGCAGACGTTCGAGGGGGGTGATCTGGCAGCATCAGTATTCGATTACAAATTTGTTGTTATGGTTCAGGACGGGATACCAACTCCATATTATATTTGCTTGAATGGTAAAGATGTTTCCTTTATGTAATTTTTGGAGTGAAATTGCTTTTATTTCAGTCTTTGGTCATTCGAGATTGGATTGCACGGTATAAACCTCGAAGCCTTTGTTTTTTGCTGAATGTTTTAGACTAATGAAGTTCGCTTAATTAACCTCTTACACCATAATTCTATGACGAGTGTTAATTATTTCATTAACTTTTTTGTTTTATTCGTAATTTACTCACTAAGTTTCCAAGAAAAAACCACTGAAGAGATTATATTAGTTTAAGGGTCATATAAAAAATTTGAAAATTTGAAATCATATAATTTTTTTAAATTTAACTTTTATTTAGAAGGAGACCTTGAGTTCTTGAAAAACGTTTTTAACTAATGGCTCTTTGCTTTGGTGGATTAAATTGGAGGATTTACCATTTCTGTTTCATTGTTAATTTCAAAATTCATTAATGGATTCATTTTGTTCTCAAATTGTATTATGTGCTGAATTTTGCTATTAAAAATTAGGTTCATCTTTTAGTGTGGGATATGAACATAGTATTTCTTTTACTGGCGAATTTTGATTCTAACTTGTACGTCAAATGGGCATTAAGATGACATTCACTGAAAAAAAAAGCTGGATTCCTTTTCTTTGGGACACTGATAGTATGCATGAATGCTGAAAACCTCTAATAAAATAATAAAAAGATGATTATTATTACTATTTTTGACGAAATGGTTGGGGGTAATGAGCTCCACATCATGGCATAGTCCTCTAAATATTTAAATCTCGTTGAAAGCAGGATTCATGCTCGAGAAATTTTTAGTTAATCATTATTTACTGTGGCTTCATATTATTAAACTTAAACTTAACTTTTTTTTTTAACAGCTTGTATTTGGGAATATTTAGTGTGGATGTTATTGGGCTCATCAATTACTCTTTTTGACGGCTTTGTAGAATGTTCGGTCATGGCTTTGGGCAATCAAGATCCCTCTATTATTTTCTTATTTCGGGACCTATTAATGCTCTTAAGGAAATTCTGGTACCAAGTCGATTTATATGGTATCAATGCTTTGATGCTAATATCAGTCTTTGCTTTTTTGCAATAAAACCATCAAACCATCCTGGTACAAAGTTCTACAACAAAATAAATGACGCCATTAAAGATTCATTGTTCGGAAAAAAAAAAAACAAATAAACAACGAAAGAAAGGGAATGCATACTATGATGTGAAGGATCTCACTCCTGTCCTCATCTTTAGTGCATATGGAAAGAATGTGCATATGGAGTTGAATTGTCCACCCTGTATCACAGATTGCGATGCTCCAGATTTGCATATAATAACATTGGCATTATCAAGAAAAATCGTTCTTCTATCGTCTTATCATCCTTATTCTTTAGGAGAGAAATAAAGCCAATAATGTCAATTATGGTCTAGAGTTTATAAATCGTCAAATTTTAAAGTTTATCCTTTAACAAACAGGATTTGAATGATTTGAATCTCATGGTCTCGTAACAAACCTGATTCGAATCAAAGTCAAATCATTTGATTTCTTCACTTTCTAAGACATGTTCGAGGAATCAGGGCCAATATTCGGACATGCTCACTCACTAAAATTTTTATTGAAGCTCAAACAGAGCATCGAGGGCTCTCTTTCTTTGGTATGCCATTCTTGAGGGACTCTTCTGCAAGAGCCTTCTCCTTTTATCTGCTTGCCATGAATTTTTACTGACTTGCATTCGAGCAGAGGGAGGATACTCAGATCTATGACTACGCATGGATTTTTACGACAACAGAATGTGATAATAATTATTTTTTTTTGGGGTAACATGAGGGGATGTTTAAAATCTCAAAAAGAATATAAACAAAAAACAATTTGTAACATAATCAAAGAGTAGGATGTAATGAGACATGAGGTTTGTTTGTTATGATATAAAATTTATAATCATGTTATGAGTTTTTGAGTATAATTTATCATATGGTTTGATTGGGTTGTTCAAATGGTTGACGTTCAAACGGTTGACCAAGTTTTTAAGAAAATGGGAAAGCTTGTGTCTGCTGCTATGGATCAATGTCTAAGGATCCATGCTTCCTTGAAAAATCTCAGGAAGGAAGGCGAAATGCAGATAGATAGGAGAATAAGAAACTTGTCTTTTTCCATCTGTTCTAAGATTAAACTCTCTGAGGTAACATTCTATGCTTACTAGATGGAAAGAATGGTGAGATGAATATCAAAGTCAAAGAAAACATTTTGTACGTGCAATGGCCTTCACCCGGTGTGCGGTTTATGCACGAGGTCGATGCACAAAGACTTTTCCTTAAGGTCAAAGTTCAACTCCAGCTATTACGTTACCTAAAACCAAAGACTATTGCTAGACTTCTTCAAGCCTTCGGCCCGCCAAGGCACACGCATTTACCAAAATTCCAAGCACGATATGATGAGTCATGGTGGGCACGGTGACTTTTTCTACTTGCACATAAATGCCCACGACATGTTATTTTTCTCCAAAGATGGCCACCAAAAGCTGGGCTTTGTTCGCTGCTCTTCTATTGTTTTTCTTCTTTCTTTCCCTCTCCTATATATGGTGCTCGACTGCATATTGCAGCTGATACCCTCAGAGGAGGCCAATCTCTCTCAAGAAACCAAACCATGGGATCCCAAGGTGGCATTTTTGAACTTGGTTTCTTCTCCCCAAGTAACTCTGGCAAGTATTATATGGGCATTTGGTACAAAAAAGTCTCAATGCAAACTATGGTTTGGGAGTCTCACAATGAGGAGAGCTATTAAATTTGGTATAAATTTAATCCAGCAAACTTAATGCCCCACAATGAGGGAGTCTCGGTCAGGGTGATGGCGGTGGAAGCGTCACATTGTTTGTGGGGTCAGGCCTCTGGGAGGTGGCTTGATCCTGAGCATCAGAAGTGGCTCTCCTTCGATTCACCATTGAGGGGTTGTTCTTTTGGTTTTTAACCTTATCTCCTTGATTACAAGTTTATGGGACTTGAGGACCTTTCTCTAGCACCAATTTGTTGCTGCAGAAATTCATTCTCTAACTCAGATGTGACCCACCTCCGGATCTGGATGCCAATCTCTCATTCGGGTGGAATCTGCAAGATAGTCTCGCATAGAGAGTATCAGGGGTGGCCCTCTGCGGAAGACCCTCTAACGCCCAAGTTAGTGGAGATTTACAACAAATAGATATGGAAAAAAGGCTCTCGTAGAAGAGTCCCTCAAGAATGGCTACTCAGGGAGCCAAGGAGTTTTGGTTGAGCTTCAATGGAGTTTTTTCCAGTGAAAAGTGAGCGTACCTCAAATGATTTCGAGAATGGTATTTATAGACTGTCTGAGCGTTGGCAATTTGTTCACATGATTCTTCGAATGTATCTTGAAAGATGGGGAATTGGAATGATGGGGACCTGATTCGAATCAAGTTTATTACGAGATCGACGAGATTCAAATCTTGTTCATTAAGAGGATCGATGGCTGAAGAGGCTGATTCAGAGCCTTGAGATTTGGTTATTCTATTATCTAGCTATTTATAGGCAATAGGCTGCACCTAGCTTGATTTCCCTTTTGAGACGACAAGGGCTACATGGCTGGAGGGTCATATTCAGCTTTTGGCTATCTGGGCCTGCCAAGGCATGAAGATGGTTCGGCCCTACCAAGATGGAAAGATTGTCTTTTTTTGAACACAACACGTGGTAGATCCGAGGCTAAGGGGAACCCTGAGGTCCGAGGTTGAGGCCGAGAACAACTCTGAGGTTCAAGGCCGAGAGGAACTCTGGAGTCTGAGGCTGAGAGGAACTCTGAGGTCCGAGGCTGAGAGGAACTCTGGAGTCCGAGGCCAAGGGAAACTCTTGAGTCCGAGGCCGAGGGAAACTTTGAGGTCCAAGGCTGAGGGGAACTCTGGAGTCGAGGCCGAGGGAAACTCTGAGGTCCGAGGCCGAGAGGAACTCTGAGGTCCGAGACCGAGGGAAACTCTGAGGTCCGAGACCGAGGGAAACTCTGGAGTCCGAGGCTAAGAGGAGCTCTTGCAGTTACTCATTCTATTAGCCCTAAAGTGACTTGATCGGTCACATCAGATCGATGATATTTTATTTTTTTCTAAGTAAGGTATTTGGCAGGAAGAAATCGAAAGTGATCCTAACCTTTTTAACACTTGCACAAATATTGATGCAATAATGATTTTGCCCCTCATCAGATTGATATGTGCCTATTGCATGATGATTAACAAAGGCAAGGCAAGTTAGAGACCAAAATGTTTAAAAAGCACTTATTTTGATTGTCAGATCACAGAGGGCATTGGACTTATTCTCATTTATTAGATATACTATTTGGATTTAAATTAAAAATATACAACCGAAGGTGTTCGTTATCTCTTCCCATTCCAACATGATAAAAATTCAAATATTGAAATTATAATTATCTACTTCTATTTATCAAGCAACTACCCGTGGTTTATCAAGTTGATATAGCTCATGAATTATTATTTTATTTAAATTTTAAAATTATTATTTTTTACTTTAAATTTTAAAAAATAAATACAATGTATGTATTAAATAAACAATATTTTTAAATAATAAGTTAAAAACTTATATTAGAAAGAGAATTTAAAATAATATATATATTTTTAAAAAAATATAATTATTAAGAAATAATTTTTTAAATGTTATCTAAATGAAATAAAACAAATTAAAATCAGGGGCAACAAAATGGAGGCTACCAAAACTCTATCTCGGTGACTCCGTTGGATTATCTACATGGCAGTATGATATGGCCGAAGATAAATAGAGATATGCCCTAAATTTAAGGCTAGGTTCAGTCGCTTTGTTTTCTCAAAGGCTTCAAATTACCATCGAAGAAGCGAAGGAAGAAGGAGAAAAGAAAGATTTCAAAGCATGAACTTTTTTTTTATTTCAAATCCTTTTTTTAAAAAAAATATATTTTAAAAGTTTTTCTTTTCTTTAGGCTTTGTTTGGATCTTTGAAGGGGAAGGAAGGAGAGAGTAAACAGAAGGAAAGGGGTGGAAGGGAAAGGAAGGGTTGTTCTTCCTTTCTTGTTTGGAAAGATTGGAAGGAAAAAGAAAGGCAATATCAATAATCTTGTTTGGATGGAGGGAAAGAAAAGAAGGAAAAGAGTTATGTGACAATTATATCCCTTTAGAATAAGAATGAACCGGGAGAATAGAAGAATGAAGAATAAAAAATAAAGAGATATTTTGGTCTTTCAAGAAAGTATGACTTAAACTTTTTTTTCTTCCCCAGCTTACCCCCAATTTGGGGGTTAACAAATTTACCTTCATTAGGAGGGAAAGGAGGGGAAGCTATTACTCTCATTCCCTTCCCCCTCTTTCTTTTGCTCTCCTTCCAAACAAGGTAACTTATGACCTTTTTCCTTTTTTTCCTTTCCCTCCCCTCCATTCCCTTCCATCCAAACAGACTCTTAAGTGACAAACTCAAACTTAACCCAAATCGGGAGGAAAAAAAATTTAAATTAATCAAAACCAAGGGCATCGAAACAGAGGCTACCAAAATCCTATCTCGATGACTCCATTGGATTTATCTACATGGCAGCGTGATATTATCGAAAGTCAATATAAATATGCCCTGAACCTGAGGCTAGGCTAGGTTCAATCGCTTGGTTTTCTTCAAGGCTCCAAAGCATTGTCGAAGAAGAAGAGGAAGAGAAGGAAGGTAAAAATCTCTTTCATTTAGCGCTCTTTGTAGTTGTGATGTGCCATCTACTTTGAAATCGTTGTGGCCACGGTTTCGTTTGTTGATTAGAAATTAGGTTTGAGACTATGATCGATTGCATTAGAGAGTTTGATTTTCTTTGATTTTTTACCTTGCCTTTTTTTAATTTGAGTAGCCTACATGCGGACTTTTTAGGAACAAAATATTCCAGGACTTTTTGTTGTTTGTTATGTCTATTTTGTTCTCGAGTTTTGGAAGCCGAGAGATTTGAAAAAGATAAGAAAATTTGATATGATGCAATGCGGTAAGATATATATATATTTCTTGCACTTAGCATCAAATAAAATATATGTTCTCTTTTTGTTCTTTCTTTTGATTGGTGTAGCTTTTTTGAACTTCAACTCTTCATTCGGCAATGTGCAAATTTGCCTCTCGTTCAACTTTGATCAAAAAGTTTCTAGTTGCAGAGATTCTCCAGTTTATTCCTTTCTGATTAAAAAAGTTCCCTGTGCTTCAGGATTGAAATTGAAATAATATGAATGGGGAAGATGTAAGCTCTTTTGTCTTTATGGTTGAAAATTTAAGGGCTACAAGTTGAGGTCCAGAGTTCGATCCCAAATGGAATCCATCAGGAGAGGTAAGTTTTGGTATTCAATGAGTTCTTTGTTTTGGTTTTAGTGTGCCTACAAAGCTGGAAATTGACTCATCTACTATTTTTTCATGCTCAAAATTTGTAGCTTCTTTTGGTCGATAAACATTCAATTAAGTTGTATTTGATGCAATAGGTGCTCAACTTCTGTTACATTAATTAGATATCTGTCAAAGCTTACATGATTAGCTATACGATTCGAAGCAATTTGATTCTATATTAATATTTGATAAATGCAACTCCATCTAGCTGCATGTTTGGTCATGTTGAGCATTAGATCTAGTTGGATAATAGAGAAGTGAATAATCATATGATTTCCCTTCCCCCCCCCCCCCCCTATTTTCTAAAATAACATCTTCTCATGAGAGACCTCTGAGAGCAAAATTTAACAGTTGGGAGATTTATAAATTGGTAGTTTGTTTAAGTTGGTAAAATTTATAAATGTATTGTTGGTAAAACATAATAGTTGTGAGACTTATAAATGAAGTAGAACTTGTCCAAAACTTAAAAAGAAAAAAGGTTTAAATTTCTTTCCTTTTTTTCACTCTATGGTTAGTTTATCGACCATTATCTGGATTAGAATGAATAGTTGTGGGACTTATAAATGGATGGTTGTGATTAGTTAATAGGAAGTGATGGATGTTGAGGTTGTCAGCTGCTTTGAGTTGGCGATGCTTCTTGGTGTTGATACAAGAGACCTAAGTTATAGTCCCTCCCTTTACTACCCCCCCCCCACCCTTCCCACCTTTCCCAAAAAAAAAAAAATGTGCCCAAAAAAGAAAAGAAGAAGGAAACATAAGTCATGATGGATGCTATGACAAAGAAACTAATACAGCTAGCATGGAAATATCTTTTTTTGTAACTTGAATGAAGTTTTCTATTACTCCAAGGATCTTTGGGCCGGACTTAAATCATTGCTGCCTCCATTGCATGGGATATAATGGGTATAAGTACTAAACAAATAAATGGTAGATTTGAGCCTCTGCAATAATATTTTAGAGATATTTTATGTAAAACAAAGAAACACTACCAAGGCCGGTCCCAAGCCCGAATAAAGGAGAGTTGCGTTAGGTAGCTGATAGCCAGCATAAAACTTCGTCAGATTTTCTAAAACATGAATCTACTAAATTAAACTATGAAGGAAGCAGATTCATGTAGCCGACCCCATGTAGTTGAGAAAATGCTTAGATAAGTTGAGTTGAGATATTTTATGTGAAATTATCCATTTATCTTTTGGTTGATAGACCACTTTTGCTTCTTTCAAGAACCTTACGTGAAGATAGAAAATCATTTAAGCCTACTAAGAAAAAAAAAGGGGGGGGGGGGGGGGGGTTTCCCCCCCCCCCCCCGTTAAGAAATTTTTTTTTTGTGACAGTGGCCTGGCCACCGTGGCCAGGCCACTGCCGGCCACGGTAGCGGCCGTGGCTGGAGAAGACGGCCACGGCAGCGGCCGTGGCCGCCTTGTCCGGCCGCGGCCACGGCCGTGGCCGAACAAGAAAAAAAGGGGGGGGGGCGGGGGGTTTCCCCCCCCTGTTAAGAAATTTTTTTTTTTTGTGACAGTGGCCTAGCCACCGTGGCCAGGCCACTGCCGGCCACGGCAGCGGCCGTGGCCGGAGAAGACGCCACGGCAGCGGCCGTGGCCGCCTTGTCCGTCCGCGGCCACGGCCGTGGCCGAACAAGAAAAAAAGGGGGCGGGGGGGGGGGTTCCCCCCCCCCCTTGTTAAGAAAAAAAAATTTTTTTTTTGTGACAGTGGCCTGGCCACCGTGGCCAGGCCACTACCGGCCATGGCAGCGGCCATGGCCGAACAAGAAAAAAGGGGGGGGGGGGGGGGCGGGGGGGTCCCCCCCTGTTAAGAAATTTTTTTTTTTTTGTGACAGTGGCCTGGCCACCGTGGCCAGGCCACTGCGGCCACGGCCGTGGCCGAAGAAGAATGGACGGCCGTGGGCCGTGGCCCGGCCACGGCAGCGCCGTGGCCATGGCCGTGGC
This sequence comes from Calamus simplicifolius, assembly GCA_900491605.1. Lineage (NCBI taxonomy): Eukaryota > Viridiplantae > Streptophyta > Magnoliopsida > Arecales > Arecaceae > Calamus > Calamus simplicifolius. The sequence continues at coordinate 8,203 of UESW01000760.1, read as the reverse complement.
CGCCTTGTCCGGCCGCGGTGGCCGGACAAGAAAAAAAGGGGGGGGGCGGGGGGGTTCCCCCCGTTAAGAAATTTTTTTTTTTTTGACAGTGGCCTGGCCACCAGGCCACTGCCGGCCACGGCAGCGGCCGTGGCCAGAGAAGACGGCCATGGTCTAGGCCGTGGCCGGAGGGAAATTATTAAAAAAAAAATTTTTTTAGAGAGTGTGGGGGCTTACCTTGGTCGAGAGAAGATGCCGGAGTCGGAGGAGAACGCCGGGGAGCCGGAGCACCAGAGGGGAGGCGCCGGAGCAGCGAGGTGGAGCTAGAAATTTTGAGAGCACGACAGCGGCTAGGTCAAGACGGGGAAGAAGAAGAAGAGAAGGCTGGCTTATATAAGTTATTAGCGACATAATAATTTGCATCGCTATATGGTCGCAATTTTTTTTTTAAATTTATTATGTATTAGCGACGCATTAATGCGTCGCTAATCCATCGTTAATCTGGTTTTATTATAATTTTATGAAAAATAGCGACTCAAATAATTGCGTCGCTAATGCATCGCTAACTTGGCGCCAATGTTCGACGGGAAATTTATTTTTATTTTCTAGGAATTGCATCGCTAAGGCATCGCAATATTTTTTTAATATTTTTAATTGATTAAAATAATAACTTATTACAATAATTGCGACGCAAGCAGTGCATCGCAATAATTTTTAAATATTTATAAATGATAATATTTATAATTTATGATAATAATTACGATGCAAAATTACGTCGCAATAATTTTAATATTTTTAATTAGATATATGTATTTTAAAAACATTGCGATGCAAATATGCATCGCAATATTTTTTTTCTTTTATTAATTAATACTAATAAAAATCATATTTACTTAAAATAATTGCGATGCATATATTTCGTCGCAATATTTGTTTATTTTTTTTTCTAAAATGCGTCGCTACGGCGTCGCAATAAATTTTTAATATTATAAATGATAATATTTATAATTAATGTTAATAATTGCGATGAAAAATTGCATCGCAATATATTTTATAAACTTTTTAATTACATATACTTTTTTAAAAAACATTGCGACAACTTATGCGTCGCAATATTATATTTATTTCATTTATTAATACTGAAAAAATTTATATTTACTAAAAATAATTGCGATGCATACATTGCGTCACAATATTTGTTTATTTTTTCCTGAAATGCATCGCTAAGGCGTCGCAAAATTTTTTAAATATTTATTAATGATAATATTTATAATTTATGATAATAATTACGGTGCCTTATTGCATCGCAATAATTTTTTAATATTTTTAATTAGATATATTTATTTAAAAACCATTGCGATGCAAATTTTGCATCGCAATATTATATATTTTTTTATTTATTAATACTGATAAAAATTATATTTACTAAAAATAATTGCGATGCATACATTGTGTCACAATATTTGTTTAATTTTTCTTCTAAAATGCATCGCTATGGCGTCGCAATAAATTTTAATATTTTTTTAAACTTTTTAATAACTTTTTTTGAGTAATTATAAGTGATCCGACGGTTGCGATCGATCCAAGCCATGATCGATCTCAGTCGGCGATGATCCGACGGTTGCGATCGATCCAAGCCGTGATCTCGATCGGCCACGACCTATCTCAGACCGTTGCAATCCATCCGAGATCGGCGACGATGACGGTTGCGATCGATCCAAGCTGTCCTGATTGGCCATGACCGATCTCGGACTATGGCGATCGGTCCGATCGGCAATGATCCGACGTTTGCAATCGATCCAAGCCCTGATCCCGATTGGCCACGACCGATCCCGGACAGTTGCGATCGGTCCAAGATCGCTGGCGATCCGACGGTTGCGATCGATCCAAGCACTGATCCCGATCGTCCACGACCGATCTAGGACTGTGGCAATCGGACCGATCGGCATCGATCCGATGGTTGCCATCGCTCCAAGCCCTGATCCTGATCTGCCACGACCGATCTCGAACCACGGCGATCGGTTCGATCGGTGACAATCCGACGATTGCGATCAATCCAAGCCCTGATCCCGATCGGCCACGACCGATCCCAAACCATTGCGATCGGTCCGAGATCGCTGACGAACCGACGGTTACGATCGAACCAAGCCCTGATCCCGATCGGCCACGACTGATCTCGGACCATGGCGATCGGTCCGATCGGCACGGTTCCGACGGTTGCGATCGATCCAAGCCCCGATCCCGATCATCCATGACCGATCTCGGACCGTGGCGATCGGTCCGAGATCGCTGACGAACCGACGTTGCGATCGAACCAAGCCCTAATCCCGATCGGCCATGACTGATCTCGGACCGTGGCGATCGGTCCGATCGGCATGGTTTGATAGTTGTGATCGATCCAAACCCTGATCCCGATCGTCCATGATCGATCTCGGACCATAGCGATCACACCGATCAGCGTCGATCCGACGGTTGCCATCGATCGAAGCCCTGATCGATCCTGGTCGGCGATCAACGATCTCGAACCGTTGCGATCAATCCGATAGGCGACAATCCGACGGTTGCGATCGATCCAAGCCGTGATCCCGATTGGCCATGACCGATCTCGGACCGTGGCGATCGGTTCGATCGGCGACGATTCGATGGTTTCGATCGATCCAAGCCCTCATCCTGATCGGCCATGACCGATTCAGACCGATGCGATAGGTCCGAGATCGCTGACGATCTGATGGTTGCGATCGATCCAAGCCCTAATCCCGATCGGCCATGACCGATCTCGAACCATGGCGATCAGTCCGATCGGCGACGATCCGAGGGTTGCGATCGATCCAAGCCCTTATTCCGATCGGTCACGATCGATTTTGGACCGATCGCTATTTAACATAATTAATTTTTTTAAATACATTACGATGCAAAGGGTTGCATTGTAATTTTTTAATATGATAATTATATTATATAAAAATTAATTATAATTATAATAATTACGATGCAACAAGTGTGTCGCTATATTAAAACATAATTTTCCTAATTAATTTTTTGGTTTATTGCGTCGCTAATGCGTCACTATTTAACATAATTAATTTTTTAAAAATATTGCAATGCACTGTGTTACGTCGCAATTATTTTTTCTCATATTTATACTTTATAAAATTTAATTTTATTTAAAATAATTGCGATGCATTTATTGCATCGCTAAATTAAAAATAATTTTTCTAATTTTTTGATTTATTGCATCGTTAATGCGTCGCTATTTAATATATTTAATTTTTTTTAAACATTGCGATGCACTGATTTACGTCGCAATATTTTTTTATAAATTTATATTTTATAAATTTTAATTTCATTTAAATTATTTGTGATGCAATTATTGCATCACTAAATTAAAAATAATTTTTCTAATTTTCTGGTTTATTGCATCGCTAATGCGTCGCTATTTAACATATTTAATTCTTTTAAAAATATTACGATGCACTGTGTTGCATCGCAATATTTTTTTGATTTTTATATTTTATAAAAAATTAATTTAAATAATTTGTGACGGACTAGTGACGAAAGTTTTAGTGACTAAATTTTATCAATAATTTGTCACTAAATTGTGATGGAATAGTGACGAAAATATTTGTGATGTAATAGTGACGAAATAATGAGTGATGGATGGTTCGTCACTAATCCGTCACAATTTAGTGAAAAATATGTTCCGTCATAAATTTTTGACGGAATATTTTGTCACAAATTTGTGACGAAATATTTCATCATAAATTTGTGATGAAATATTTGTCACAAATCCGTCACTATTATTTTGTGACGGACGCTCTTTCCGTCACTAAATTTAGTGACGGTAAAAATGGTGACGATAAGATTTCCATCACTAATCCGTTACTAAACCCAGTTTGTGACGGAATAGTGATGAAAATTTTTGTCACTATTATACTATTTTCTTGTAGTGTAATTGGGTGAATACTCATGTCTCTAAATTTCATTCTGATCAATAATATATAGTGGAAAGTAAGAATAAATATATTGTATTTCAAGTAAAAATTCTTCTTAACATCCAAACTATATGCAGCCTATGATCTAATGTTAAAGATTAAAAGGTATGTTCACCCAACATTTTGAAGTATGCAATCATTATAATTTTCTTCCTTTTGCTAGAGAAAAAAATATACTTCTTGTTTTTGAGAAAAAGAAAAAAAAAGTTCCATCCCTTTTCTCTTCATTTTATATTTAATTAATAAAATTTATGTATCAGAAGAACTATATCACTTTTCTTATTGTGAATACTGATCTTTTACCACTGGTCTTGTTCCATTTCTTTTAACTTGTAGATTTTACCTTGCAATTGAAAGAAGCAAAGTAATCAGAAAAATATAACAATGTGACATAAATGTCTTAGTATTTAATCAAAACTTTTTTAACTTGATTAGTATCAATGGCCCATCAAAACAATAATAATAATAATCAAAATTTTATATTTCAAAATATTTACCTAGAAGGTCTTCCTCATGCCTAAGGTTATGCTTTGAGTAGATTGGCTTGTCCCTTCGGTTGGCTTTCTAAAATTCCACTAAAGTTGTTATATTGTGTGAGTTGTTGGATACTTCTTATTTTTGTGACTAAAAAAGTATCATTCATATTGCTCTTCTGTTTCAATCCTACATTTTTCCTTGTAAAAGAACATGTATGTTGAAGATAGAAATGTTTATGGAAGTTAACTTGCCTTTAATTATCAATAGCTATTTTTGTAAATGATACCTTAAAGGTCCCATGGCTTGATTTTGTACAGATCAACATCTCTTTTATCACATATAGGTTAATCTTTTTCGAAGCCACTTCTTTTTTAAGATAGTAACTTAAAAGTTCTCTGGAATGGAATTTAGAACCTGTAGGAACATATGAGAGAGTATCCCAAAACGTTATATCCAACGAAAATCGTTAGCCTAATTGATAATTTTATTTAAATGATTTTTTTTTGGAGGGTTGGGTTTAAATAGCAATTTTTTTAACAATTAGTTGGAATTGTCAGGCTAACTGACGATTTTATTTAAATGGTTTTCTTTTTTTTTTTACAGGGGTTGGGGTTTCAAAAGAGCTTAAAAAAAAAAAATTAGCTAAAATCGCCATTTAGATTGATGATTTTCCCCTTTTTCTTGATATTTTTGTTTTGAATTCAATTTAATTTTTTTTTAAAATTTTTTAAAAATAAAATCATCAATTATATTAACAATTTTATTATATATTTTTTAAAAAGCCAAAATCGTTAACCAGATTTGCATGGATGTAGGCATTAGCCAACGTCATCATTCTTACACTTGAAGTATATTTAATCTTACTCTCAATTTTTTAATTTTTTAATTTTTTAATTTTTGCTTTTCTGAGTGGATCATCTATGTGGCTATGAGTTCAATCTTCTAATTTTCCTTAATTTTTCATAAATGAAATATTTGTTTTTTCTTTTGGATATCATGTCCTTGGAATATTGCAATATGTTATTTTGCACCAAAGTCGATCTTTCACACTAAATAGTAACAGATTGTTTAAGTTGTAATATGTGTTTGTGATTTTTTAAATAGCAAAGCCTTTCCATTAATTGTTCAAATTTCATGTTAATAGCAAAGCCTTTCCATTAATTGTTCAAATTTCATGTTAGAGGAAGAGGATTGCAAGCCGATAGTAAACAAGGCAAGTGACCTTGAGTCTCCTCCTTACCATCTTGATTCAATTGCAATCCAGCTCAACATGGCATACGATCAGCATCTTCATGGATCACATTACGCATCGAGCATCTTCAATCCTACAACGATGCCTTACCACTTCAGAGGACAAAACAGTACAACCCAGCCACCAACTTCAGATGATCATATTTTATAATTGAAGAGTTCTTGACAAGTTTGTTGCTACACAGCATCAAAAGGACATGAATATCCAGATGCATCCGATAATCTTCAAGTTTTTTTTCAAGTTTCCAATAAACAAGAAGTTGCAGTGGAGTATGCTTCAACATCCACCTCAAGCAGCCAAATTGATCTCTGAAAATGAAAAATATATCGAAAGAATTATTAAAAGATGGTAAATGAGTCAATTCCTAGCTTTACTGGCACAATATATAAAACCACAATAAAGCCCTTGATGGATACCAAAACTTACCTATCAAGATGGATTCCATTTGGGATCGAACTCTAGCCTCATCTTGTAGCTATTCATGACGGTGCCAGCACATAAAAATGGGGGCTCGCCTTTCCAATTTCCATAGGATATCCCAAAATTTTCAAAAATATTAACCTAAAAAAAATGAGATGAAGGTTGGAATTAGAGTTAGAAAATAAAACTATGTCATTATAATCCAATAAATAAGCTACCGCTTCCAAACGATTGCCATAATTGAAAATTCTTTTTAATAGATTTCATAACAAAAAAAAAGCAAGAAGCTATATCCGATAACAAATAAATAAAACAACAGAAGAGATTTTCAGATATGGTTGAAGACATCCATCCTTCACTACTTTCATCTAAGAGATTCATAAAAGAAACCCTTAAAAACCCAAAGCGCATCTCAGACTTTTCTTCTCTTTTCCAAATCCCTTGACTTTCAAACAACTGAATAATCCGGAATATAGGCTGCTCAAATTTCAAATTTCAAAATCTCCATATAGTTTTCCAAAATGTGCATATTGGCTAGCTCCTCAAATTTCAAAAAGCAAGACACAAAATCAAAGAAGGTCGGACCATGCAATGAAACCAATAACACGCAGCAATCTAGTGTTTAATCAATAAAGGGAGTCTGCGACAATTAAAAATTAGAATTCACATCAGAACTTATTGTTTATATAAATTGGAATGAGATTTTTACATTCCTCTTGCCGTTCATCTTCAGCGATAATTTCGAGTCTTTGAGAAAACCTTGCATCCGAGAGTAAATTTATATGGGCATATTCGGTGAGTGATATATGGCTCTCACGCGATACATGAGATGGGTTTACGGAAGTGGTTTCGGGTAGCCCCTCGAATTTGAGCCTTTAGTTTTGAGATACATTTGCAGATTACGAGGTGGTTTACGAAGTGGCCCCTCCAATTTAAGCATCTGGTTTTGAGATAGATGCGATGGGTTTACAAAGTGGTTTCGGGTAGCCCCTCGGATTTGAGCCTCTCATTTTGAGATAGATGCGATGGGTTTGCGAAATGGTTTCGGATAGCCCCTCAAATTTAAGCATCTGGTTTTGAGATACATGCTATCGAAGTGGTTTCGAGGTTTTCAAGTTGTTTTTTTTTTTCTAATTTTTTTTTAAATATATTGATTTAGTCTATCATTTTAAAAAATAAATAAATAGATGCACATCATTTGGTGACATGCGTTTCTGGTAGCTTCAGTTGGACGCCTCTAGTTTTGTTTTTTCAAAGATTTTTTTTAAGATATTGATATCACGTGTTGTGTGCGATGCCTCGTTTTGGATGCACCTCGTTCGGATGCCTCTAGTTTTATTTTCTTTTAAAGATTTTTTTTTAAATATTGGTTGAGCCTATTGTTTTAGAAAAAAAATGGGTAATCATGTGCATATTCGGCGATATATCCGGCTGTCACGCGATGTATGCAATGGATATTGGTTGAGTATATCGTTTTATAAAATATGGATTTATAAAATTACAACTCATCTGATAATATTTGGCGATATCCGGCTGTCATGCAATATATGCGGTGGGTTCTTGGTCACCCTGTTTGAACGTTTTAAAAAATAAAAAATACTTTTTATCCATTCCATTTATATATCTTCTTTGTATTTCTTTGATAATGATCTGATCATATCTTTATAAATTTAAATTTAAAATTATTTAAATGGAATGATATTTAATTAAAATTTTTCTATGCCATGATATATTTAAAATAAATATATGATCAAAAAACACCATCGGTGCAATGCATGAGACATATCTAGGATTTAAATGGAAGGGAGCAAAATCTTTAAACATCTAAATGGAAGGGTGCAAAATCTTTAAACAAATCAAAACTATGGGCGTACCCCCTCGTGGTAAAAAAAATATTGTTTCACAAGCGTCTCTATAATATTTATCATCCATCATTGACAATATTTTAGATAATCTCGACTCAAAAAATCAAGCAAACTTTTTGCATGGTCTCCATTTTGTCCGGTCTCCGTGCCCATTCTGGCGCTTGATCAGGTCTATATCCATAATCATAGAAGATCTCTTCACCGGCTTCAATTCGTTCTTT
>UESW01000759.1:0-23335 GCA_900491605.1 Calamus simplicifolius | reverse complement strand
CGCCGGCAGCTTCCTCCTCCAGTCCGCATGAACCCGCGGACCCCCACATCGCCCAGAGGGGACAACCAGTCCCACGAGGCGGTTATGATAGGATCCTCCCAGATCTCGCGAGCCCGATCTCTCTCCCGTGACATCTCACCATGATTCGACCGTCCTTGCGATCCTCATGCCCAGCTCCTCCTCTGACCGGGAAGAGGAGATCCGTCGTCAGATCAGGAGATGCGTCAGGAGCTGGACGCCGCCAAGCAGGCCCATCCGCCCCAGCCCAAAGCGGAGCAGGGCATCCCTTTCACTAAGGGGATTATGGAGGAAGTGATTCCCTCCATGTCAAGCTACCAGCCGTCGAACCCTACCACGGCTCTTCTGACCCGGACGACCATCTTAGCAGCTTCCGGTCAATAATGATGTTCCATGGAGCATCTGATGCGGTCCTCTGCCGCGCTTTCCCCTCCACCCTCAGAGGATCCGCCGAACCTGGTTCAATGCTTTGAAGCCAGGTTCTGTCGATTCATTTGACGAGCTGAGCCATCTTTTTATTGGCCAGTTCGTCAGCAGCCGCCCACCGACGAAGATCTGACTCCCTCTCCGAAGTCAAGCAGAGAGAGGGGGAGTCCTTGAGGAATTACCTTGGCCGTTTTAATAAGGCCATGTTGGAGGTGGACCACCTTAATCATGAGGTGGCTATGTCCGCCCTGGCGGGGGGAGTCTCGAAGGAAAGCGACTTCTACCTGGCTATGGAAGTCAGCTACCCCCCTGCCTCTCTGATATGATGGCCCTGGCGGACAAATACGCTAGGGTCGAAGAATCGCGGAGAGTTGCCCGCCGAGCAGGCAAAGAAGAAGGAGCCCAAAGTCCCCGATAGGCACCGTCCCGCCCTCGACCAAGTCCGCCTCGCCGCCAAAGAGCCCCTCCGCTGCCGCCAAGGAATCGCTCCCGGAGCCCTCCCAGGCGATTTGATCACTACACTCCGTTGACCATGCCCCGGGCGCAAATCCTCATGGAGATAGAGCGCCAGCTCCCCCGGCCAGTGCCTCTCCGAGGGAACCCGACCCGAAGAGATCCCACCAAGTACTGCCGCTATCATAGGGAGCACGGTCACGACACTGAAGAATGCTGGCAGCTGAAAAATGAAATTGAAAGGCTGATCCAGCGGGGACGACTGAATCAGTTCAGGAGAGCGCCCGAGCCACCACAAGGAGGTGACCGCCAGCCCGAACTTCAACAACCTCCTCCTCCACCGAATCCGCCCGTGATCGGCCGCATCAACATGATCGAAGAGGCCGGCGGATCGAGCCCCAGGGGCGACAGTGAAGGATCGGCACCAAAGAAGGCACGGATGGCGAACTCTCCTTCTCCGATGATGATCTCCAAGGGATACAGCTCCCCCATGATGCACTAGTTGTATCCCTTAATTTGAATAACTATGATGTAAGCCGAATCCGTTGATAGTGGAAGTTCGGTGAATGTTTTGTACCTCGGTGTGTTTGCCAGGATGAAATTACTCATGGAAAACCTTCGAGCCGTGGATTCCACTCTGATGGGATTCACAGGCGACGTCATCGTCCCGGAAGGGGTCGTCACCTGACGGTCCGTGCGGGAACCTGGCCCCTTGTAACCATTGTCCAGACAGACTTCCTAGTACCGACCTCAGATCCCTACAACGCAATATTCGGCAGGCCCGGTCTAATGTCCCTCAAGGCAGTTGTCTCCATCCCGCATCTATCCATGAAGTTCCCCACCGAGTGAGGAGTTGGAGTTGTTCGGGAAGTCAGGCCATGGCTCGGCAGTGCTTGTTACAAGCCTTCAGTCTAGAATGCCGGAAGTTGATGGGCTAGACGCTCGCGAGGACTTCGCCGAACAGGGGAGAACCGGCAGAGGAATTGGAGGAGGTACCATTGGAGGAGGCTCGACCCGACCGAACCATAAAAATCGGGTCGCTGCTCAAAGGAGAGCCTCGGCAAATTGATCAGGTTCCTCCGAAGCAACGCTGACATCTTCGCCTGGTCCGCCTCCGACATGCCAGGGATCAGCCCCGAGGTTCTCGTCCATCATCTCAATGTGGACGAGATGCACAGGCCCGTCAAGCAGAAAAAGAGGAGCTTCGCCCCAGAACGACAAAAGGCCATTGAAGAAGAGGTAGACAAACTCATCAAGGCCAATTTCGTCCGGAGGTAAATTATCCGAGCTGGCTATCAAATGTCGTCATGGTGAAGAAGTCGAACGGCAAATGGAGGATCTGCATCGACTTCACCGACCTCAACAAAGCCTGCCCGAAGGACAGCTTCCCCCTCCCTCGGATCGACCAGCTCGTGGATGCCACCTCAGGCCACCAGATGCTGTCATTCATGGACGCCTATTCAGGCTACAATCAGATCCGAATGGCCCCTGAGATGAAGAAAAGACCGCCTTCATAACCGACCGAGGTACTTACTGTTACCGTTATGCCTTTTGGTCTTAAAAATGCAGGTGCAACCTACCAGAGGCTGGTTAACAAAGTATTCAAGGAGCAAATCGGCCGAATATGGAGGTGTACGTGGACGACATGCTGGTCAAAAGCAAGGAAGCGTCACGGCATGTCGAGGACCTCAGAGAGCTTTGCAACGCTGCGCAAATATGGGATGAGACTCAACCCGACCAAATGTGCCTTCGGTGTTAACTCCGGAAGTTTCTCGGCTTCATGGTCTCCCAGCGAGGTATCGAAGCTAACCCCCAGAAGATTCAAGCTCTCCAACAAATGGCCCCCGGCATCTATTAAAGAGGTCCAGCGCCTAACCGGGAGGATAGCGGCCCTTAACCGCTTTGTGGCGCGGTCGGCCGAGAGATGCCTCCCCTTCTTCAAAACTCTCCGATCGGCCAAAAACTTCCAGTGGACTCCTGAATGCCAAAGGTCATTTCAAGATCTCAAGAAGTACCTCGGCTCGCCCCCACTCCTCAGTAGTCCGGCCCCGGGCGAGACCCTATTCTTGTACCTGGTTTCGGAGGGTGCGTCTGTTCGGTGCTGGTCAAGGAAGAAGGCAAAGTCCAAAGCCGATCTACTATGTCAGCAGGCTACTCCGCGATGCGGAGACAAGGTACAGCAGAATTGAAAGATGGTGTTGGCCTTAATCACCTCAGTTCGGAAGCTGCGGCCGTACTTCCAAGCACATTCCGTGACGGTCCTGACCGACCAACCCATCAAGGCGGTAGTCCACCGTCCCGAGACATCGGGAGAATGACCAAGTGGGCCGTCGAGCTAAGCGAGCATGACATACATTTCAGCCTCGTCCAGCCATCAAAGCCAGGTGCTAGCCGACTTCCTCCTCGAGTGTACCATCCCGGAGGACGGTTCTACCCCAGACTCCCCGAAGAACCAAAATCTGAGCCCGGTGGCTCCTCCATGTCGACGGGTCATCTAATGCCCATCGCTCCGGTGCGGGTCTGGTTCTCACCAGTCCGGAGGGGATAACCTTCGAATATGGCGTCCGATTCTCCTTCCCGGCCTCCAACAACGAAGCCGAGTACGAAGCCCTGTTAGCCGGCCTCCGAATCGCCCGCAATCTGAAGGTGGAGAAGCTTAATGCCTTCACCGACTCTCAGCTGGTAGCCGGCCATGTGCGAGGAGAGTTTGAAGCCCGGAGCCGAACATGGTTCGATATCTTCAGGAGGTGCGGAGCCTGCTTCCCCATTTTGCCGAATTTGAAATCATTCAGATTCCCAGATCCGAGAATGCCCGCGCCGACCTACTCTCCCGATTGGACCGGAGTCAATGGATGCCGAGCAAAAGTTCCACCTGGAGACTCTGGAAAAGCCCAGCATCGCGGAAGCCGACCGATAATGCAAGTTGAGGCCGAACCATCATGGTTCGACCCTATCCTCAAATATCTCAAAGAAGGGTCGCTTCCGTCCGACCGAAGAGAGGCTAGAAAGCTGAAGCTGCAGGCCACCCACTACGTGTTGATTGACAACCAGCTTTACAAACGGTCTTTTTCCATGCCGCTGCTCAGATGCCTTCGCCCATCCGAAGCAGATTATGCTCTGCGAGGTACATGAAGGGATTTGCGGCAACCATCTGGGAAGCCGGTCCTATGCCACAAGGTGCTGCGACAAGGCTACTACTGGCCGACCATGCAAAGGACGCAGACGATCTAGTCCGAGCCTGCGACCCCTGCCAGAGGCACTCAAGCATCCAAAGGCTCCCTTCCGCCGAACTAGTTTCCATATCCTCCGCTTGGCCCTTGCCAAATGGGGGATGGACATCCTCGGCCCATTCCCGCTTGCCACGGGACAGCGGAAATTTTTATTTGTCGCCATCGACTACTTCACCAAATGGGTCGAAGCGGAAGCAGTTGCACAAATAACCGAGGCACGGGCCAGAGATTTTGTGTGGAGGTCCATCATCTGCCGATTCGGCCTCCCGCATACCATAATCACCGATAACGGTAAGCAGTTTGACAACCAAATTTTGCCAGTTCTGTGAGGAGCATGGAATCCGTCACCACCTCACTTCGGTCGGGCACCCACAAGCCAACGGAGCGGCCGAAGTGACCAACAGGACCCTCCTTCAGGGAATCAAAGCTCGCCTTTCCAGAGCCCAAGGCAGGTGGGCGGAGGAGCTGCATCATGTCTTATGGGCCTACCGCACCACCCCGAGAATCCCGACAGGTGAAACCCCATTCCGAATGGCTTTCGGCACAGAGGCCGTTATCCCTGTGGAAATAGGCCTCCCATCATTGCGGGTGGAAAGCTACTCAGAGGAAGCTAGCAACGAACAGCTCCGCACCAACCTCGACCTGGTAGAGGAGATCAGAGAGAAGGCCCGGATCAGAGTGGCTGCTTATCAACAAAGGGTGGCCCGTTACCACGCCTCCAGAGTCAAAGGGAAAGCCTTCCTGCCCGGCGATCTTGTCCTCCGAAAGGCCTCTGTTTCCAAACCGCTGGAGCAAGGAAAGCTGGCGCCAAACTGGGAAGGCCCATACCAAGTAGCGGAGATCATTGGACCGGGAACCTACAAGCTACAAGATTTGGATGGGAAATCCATTCCCCGGACGTGGAACTCGGACAATCTCCGTAAATATTATCAATAGGGTATGTCCTCTCTGAATTCATTTTCATATGCCTCATTATACATTTCATCTACACATTTTTTTGCAATGTGAATCATTATGCACTGCATCGCCAAAGATTGCAAAAAGAAACAGATGCTGCTTACCAATCCTCGGTACAACCGAGTTACCTGTTTGAACAGGAATTCTCCAAACCTTGGCAGGGCCAAGTAAAAATTCTCCGAACCTCGGCTGGGCCGAGCAACAATTCTCCGAACCGAACCTTGGCAGGGCCAAGTAAAAATTCTCCGAACCTCGGCTGGGCCGAGCAACAATTCTCCGAACCTTGGCAGGGCCAAGTAAAAATTCTCCGAACCTCGGCTGGGCCGAGCAACAAATTCTCCGAACCTTGGCAGGGCCAAGTAAAAATTCTCCGGCTGGGCCGAGCAACAAATTCTCCGAACCTGGCAGGGCCAAGTAAAAATTCTCCGAACCTTGGCAGGGCCAAGTAAAAATTCTCCGAACCTTGGCTGGGCCGAGCAACAATTCTCCGAACCTTGGCAGGGCCAAGTAAAAATTCTCCGAACCTCGGCTGGGCCGAGCAACAAATTCTCCGAACCTTGGCAGGGCCAAGTAAAAATTCTCCGAACCTCGGCTGGGCCGAGCAACAATTCTCCGAACCTTGGCAGGTCCAAGCCGAACCGGCTGGGCCGCAACAAATTCTCCGAACCTTGGCAGGGCCAAGTAAAAATTCTCCGAACCTCGGCTGGGCCGAGCAACAAATTCTCCGAACCTTGGCAGGGCCAAGTAAAAATTCTCCGAACCTCGGCTGGGCGAGCAACAAATTCTCCAAACCTTGGCAGGGCCAAGTAAAAAAACCTCGGCTGGGCCGAGCAACAAATTCTCCGAACCTTGGCAGGGCCAAGTAAAAATTCTCCGAACCTCGGCTGGGCCGAGCAACAATTCTCCGAACCTTGGCAGGGCCAAGTAAAAATTCTCCGAACCTCGGCTGGGCCGAGCAACAAATTCTCCGAACCTTGGCAGGGCCAAGTAAAAATTCTCCGAACCTCGGCTGGGCCGAGCAACAAATTCTCCGAACCTTGGCAGGGCCAAGTAAAAAATTCTCCGAACCTCGGCTGGGCCGAGCAACAAATTCTCCGAACCTTGGCAGGGCCAAGTAAAATTCTCGAACCTCGGCTGGGCCGAGCAACAAATTCTCGAACCTTGGCAGGGCCAAGTAAAAATTCTCCGAACCTCGGCTGGGCCGAGCAACAATTCTCTGAACCTTGGCAGGGCCAAGTAAAAATTCTCCGAACCTCGGCTGGGCCGAGCAACAAATTCTCCAAACCTTGGCAGGGCCAAGTAAAAATTCTCCGAACCTCAGCTGGGCCGAGCAACAAATTCTCTAAACCTTGGTAGGGCCAAGTAAAAATTCTCTAAATCTCGGCTGGACCGAGCAACAAATTCTCCGAACCTTGGTAGGGCCAAGTAAAAATTCTCCGAACCTCGGCTGGGCCGAGCAACAAGTTCTCCGAACCTTGGCAGGGCCAAGCAAAATTCTTCGAGCTAAAATCCCAGCGGAAAGTCGAAGTGTGCGGCCCCTGGTTAAAACCGAAGGACTCTTAAGTAGTCCCAAAACCTCGGTCGATCTGAAAAAGGCACGCTACGCGAAAAAATCAGCGCGCACAAAGGATGTACCTCCGGCAAACCCCTAAAGGGTCCAATAAAGCCCCACAAAACCGACCGCGGACCCCGAGCAAAAGCTGGGAAGGTCCCCCTCTTCGCTACTAAGCTTTTTGGCAACACCCCTATAACTTGTTGAACAAAGCGCCTATCCCAAACCGAGCCATGACTCGGTGCGTGAACCAGTGGAGCCACACCGACTCCCCAACTATTATGCGAATGGCATTTTTAAAGCTAAAAACTCTTGAGATAAGAAAATTATCCAAACAAGCCCTTTTTCATTGATTGAGGAAAGGGAGTACAAAAAGAAACAGGAAAAAAAAAACAAAAAGCAAAAGAAAAAGTAACAGAGGCCCTAAACTATGGTTCGGAGTCGCTCCCAGACGCCAGCAGATCCTCCAGGCGCTCGGTGAGATCGGCAACCTGCTGGCAAACTGACGCGATCTCCTCCCTCTGCCGGTCTGCCACCCGGCGCAGGGCCTCCGCCTCCTTCGTGGATACATCCACGTACTCCTCGATGACCCTTACGAGCTGCTGTTGGCTCGCAAGGGTCGACGCCAGACCCAACCCATCAATAGTGATTGTGGGACGCCCCTTTGCGGGTGTAACGGACCGTCGAGTGATGCGCGTAACTCTTCAGAGGATCGCCCTTGAGAAGCCATGGTCTAATACTATTTCAAGACCTAAACCGAGGGATGACTAAGACCACACCCCTCGGTATATTTATACCCAGGAGGTATCTCAATCGGTCGCACCGTAGCTACCGACCTATGAGAACTCACCACGTGTCATCACTTTAATGCCTGCAGAATCCGAAGTACTGCACCCCATCCCGAGTGAGATCGGTAATCGCAGACAGACTGATCGGGAACCCCCCTGAACAGAGTATTTTCGATCTGCCGGCCCCCGTAATAAATGCTCCCAGCACTTCCCCAAGCTCTTCTAAAGCTGGCCCCTTTTTCGGGAAGCGCAGAGGGAAGAAATCCAGCGTCTGGCAGTGACTTGTCCCCTCGGAAGGGTAACGTCATAAATAAAGAAGCATGACCATACCGCTCATTCCGCCCTGGCGCCCCTCACCAAGCACCGCAGGGACCTACATGGCTCACAGTGGCAACTGAGTCATTTCCTCGAGCCCCGAATCTCCGAACCTTGGCAGGGCCAAGCAAAATTCTCCAAACCTCAACTGGGCCGAGCAACAAATTCTCGAACTTCGGCTGGGCCGAGCAACAATTCTCCGAACCTTGGCGGGGCCAAGTAAAATTCTCCGAACCTCGGCTGGGCCGAGCAACAAGTTCTCCAAACCTTGGCAGGGCCAAGTACAAATTATGTGAAACTCGGTAGGCCGAGCCATGAACGTTCGAACTTCAATAAGGGTGAGAAGTAAAACACGAGCTTCGGACCCAAGTAAGGAGCATGTTCAGCCGAACAATCCCCAGACCGCCGCTTGCGAACCTTGACTAGTTCGGATAGCGCGGGATCTTTGCCTAAGAACGAGCGAGGCACCCATGACCAACAACAACAATAAACTTGGCACAGAAGAGGTAGAGATTGAGAAACAAAACAAACTCTCTTTATTTCATTGCCAATCAAGATCGGTTACAAATGCCTTAGAGGCGTTACAAGAGCATTGAAATGCATAAAATAAAGACAAGTACAAAACTCGGGCAACTTCCAAAGCAGACCTGGGCAACCGTGATGCTCCAGCATCCGACCGCCGAACCAGATAAGCCGCATCCAGTAGCTCGAGCCGATAACGGCCGGCGACATGGACCAATAGTTGCGGCCAGCTTCAGTCAATAATGATATCTCGGTGACCCAACCAAGATATCAGGGTGGCCATCCCAGACCACCCAACCGAGGGACCCCCGGCGAGCAGGTAGGAAGCCAGCGGACCCTGGTGTCGGAACGCTCTCCCAAACCGAGTGTGCACCGCCATACCTTGCCAAGGCTCAAGGACAAGGTGTCGGCGGGCGGCACACCATCGCCCCCTCCCCATGTGTGAAAGATTCCCCAGGCGGATGAGCCCAGGAATCCAAACCAGGGGAGGAGGCGAAATTCACTCAAACCATGGGGAGTCCACATGCACTTCTACCATACGTCCCCGAAGGAGAACCACAAAGGTCACACTGGAAGAGTATGTGTGCGCTCTTCGTGATCTCTGCACCCTCCTGTGCGCTCTCCATATGATCTCCGAGACTCATCCCCTAAGGGCGAGCCATTCTTCGGCAGCTCCTTCATCGCCCCAACTATCCGGTGGCAAGGAGCTTATGAGAGGAAAGCTTGGTCCTCCCACTCGCAACAGCAGAGAATGAGCATGGTGGAAGCTCTAATGGGAAAGAAACTTTGGGGATGACTTAACATAACCCCTCTTCCCCTTTTTATAGGCAGAATGAACCGGGGAAAGCTACCCAAGCTATAAGCCCGAGATTCAAACATCTGGCCCATACCTCCACGTGGCCTCCCAGGATGAAAGCGATGCCCTATTGCGTGCCGCCCCCGCCCAAACTATGATGCATGTGAAGATTTCCTCTTGATCCTGAATCACGATCATTAAATGCAGAGAATCGTCCACTAGCATTACGGAAACTGGCAGGTTCAGAATATCGTCCTACAAAAATAACGTCCTCCAATGGTAAACGGCTGCGTGCGCGCACGTCAAAAGACCTACATGGAAAAGAGCACCTTCCGGAAAGCTCTAGAGCAGCTTTATGCTCCCCACAGCGCCGTATCATCAATTTTGGTGAAATAAAAACTGATTTACCTGCAGAACGGCAGGGCACTAGCAGGATAACAAAAAGCACGAAAACCGACTATTCATCGGTTACTTCCCAACGAAGTCAATCGCTTGAAGAACTTATGCGATAAAATTGGGCATCTCAAAACAAAATGAGCATGAGGGCTATGCAAACTATTCTTTCGTTCAACGAAAAATGAAATGACCAAAGGAAGCAAAAAATACTTCGGCAACCACCCTCATATGTCGGTCCTAGCCGACCTACTTTGCTCGTCGGCCCTAGCTGACCTACTGTGCTCGTCGGCCCTAGCCGACCTATTTGCTTATCGGCCATAGCCAATCTACTGTGCTCGTCGGCCCTAGCCGACCTACTTTGCTTGTCGGCCCTAGCCGACCTACTTCGCTCGCCAGCCCTAGCCGATCTATTTTGTCTGTCGGTCCAAGCCGACCTACCCTGTCCATCAGTCTTAACCGGCTGGTTTCATGTCTCGAGTTTTAATTAAGACTCAAACCGGACCAGATCGTTTATCGGTTCGCTAGTCAAGGCTATCGCCCCGCCTGGGGCCAAGCCAATGCATTTCCTCAATCCCGGAACAAAGATGACCGAAGAACATCAACGAGCCATAAGTCGCTCGCGATTGAGGCAAGACTGGGCGGCAATAGGGTCGTCCAAGGAAAAACACTTAAATGGAAATAGAGGGTTCATTCATTAAAAAACATCAGTCAGACTTTCAAAAAGCAAAATACAGGGGTGGCTCCTAAGGCCGGGAACCACGTCAGTTTTGGAGGAGCCCTCGATTACATCCGTAGAGGTGTGATTAGACTCGCCCTTCTCTAATGCCTTTGCCCCTTCAGCGGTAGTTTGCGATTGTCCCTCAGAAGCTGCGGCTTCGCTGGGACCCGGGGCGGCACCAGGATCGGTATCGGAGACGTCGATGTATTCATCCTCCTCTTCTCCTTCGGACTCACCGTCATCGGGAGCTTCAGTATCCAGAAAAGAAAGATCCCACTCCGGGTGCTCACTGGATATCTTGTCTTTACACTCTTCCATTCCAAGTTGGAAGGCATCGACGCCGACCGCATCCCATTCCCCCTTGAGTATGGCAAGCTGCACCTTTGCATCAGCAACCTGCTTCTCAGCCTCTGCAACTTGAGCCCGCAAAATAATGTTTTGCTCCTCGAACTCGCCGGCCCGCGTCTCGAGTTCTGAGCTCTTATTGCGAACACGAGCTCGCCTTGGAGAGCCCGATTCTCCAACCCTAACTTCGCCATCTGAAAAACCAAAGTTAGTCGGCATCACAAGAGATCAACAGAAGAAGCTAAAAAGGGGGAATGAGATCGTACCTCCTCCTCTCGTCTGGCCAACCTCTTGGTTAGCTCCTCAGCCTCACCCCTGGCTCTTGTTCTATCAGCCCCGATCAACTCAACCCTCTCCTGCAGAGTATTAATCCTTAACTGTTTGGCTTCGGCCTCCTCCCGGGCTTGGGATAGCTCGTTGCTCACCCGAGCTATCATCCCTTGGTGCCATTTAGCGCCCTCCCTCAAGTTGGCAATTTCGCCATCGCGCCGCTTCAGTCTCTCCTCCATTTCGTCGAGCATTCTAGTCAGGCGCTTTTTCTCATCGGCAGCTTCCCTCCCCAGCCGACCCAAACTCTCGCTATGTTCTCGCCGTATCGCCTTCACCTCCTCAGAATGTTTTGACTCAACTCTGGTCAACTCCAGGCACGCGTCATCGTTCTTCGCTAGGAGTCCCTGCAACTCCTTCGCTCTGCCTTTCTGCTTGGACGCTTCTGCTAGAGCGGCCTGATATGCCGCCTTCATCCCCTCCAAACCTCTATTGCTAATGGCCAGAAGTTCCTCGAACTTCTCGGACACCTTTACTCGTGATTGAAGTTCAGCGTTGTCTCTCCTGGCTTGAATGCTGGCCCCCGTCGCCAAACTCAGACGCCAGCACATCGCCCGAGAAAGCAGGACACTTTGCAGGAAAAAAGATGAGTAAAAATCCACGATCAGGTCAATCAGAAAGCATCCACTGCCCAAGAACAGTAACTCACCCAAGATGCATAGGCCCGCATCATCTTCATGAGGGTCGGATTGTCGATATCGGGGAGAAGGTGGATACTTTCGGCCACTCCCTGCTGCCCAAACGCGGCATCAACCAGTTCCAAATCCGCAAATCTATCCGCCGAAGGATCCGCACCCGGGTACAAGGCCGACCTCATCATGGCAGAAAATGCCTCCTCAACACCAGCGCTCGAGCTACTGGGTTGACCATCCCCGCCTGAGGGACCAACCTGGGCGACCTCCGTCTGAGAGGCCTTCAACCTCCCAGCCTCTTCTATCAAGGCCCTAGCTTGAACTTCTTCAGATAATTGGGCCAGCCCAAGCGCCAACCTCCCCAAAATCCTTTTCGAAGGAGCCCCCATTGTGGGACTCCCGCCTTGCTGCGCCCCTTCCTCTGACCCATCTTTCCCAGTCACCACCACCTGCGTCTCCTCCACAGGCTCCCCTGAGGCCTCAGTCTGGCATATTTCTTGACCCGCTACGGGCGGTCTAACGTCACTACTCTCGAACTTCTCCTGAACCTCTCCACTGGCGGCCTCTCTCCCTGGCTCCTCCACTGGAGTCGCTAATGGTCCCGCGGAGGTGGAAGGCCCCCCAGAAACGACCGCTTCCGTAGAATCTATCGCCGGCTCCTCTTTCACAGGGGACGCAGCCGGATGAGCCAATGGAGTCTCATCCGAACTGTCCATTATTTCTACTACAGGAGGACAAGGGATCACGGTTGTCCTCCCTAGATCCTCCTTCACCCCGGCGCTCCTGTCGTGACCGCTCCGGCGTCCGGCGGGCTTCTTGCGGAGGTATGAGCCCTTTTCTCGGGCCTACCACTATCCGCGCTACTGCTCTCCCTGGACACTTTCCTCTCTTCCTCTTGGCGAGGCTTGATAATGCCGACCTCTTGGCTGTAAGAATGGAACATATACGATCAGATCCAAACACATTCATCGAGAAAACATGCAGCGAAAAAGGTAAAAGGGAGGACTCACCTTGCGGGTCCAGGGGACTGAGCCCGGCTGCGAAGAGGGCTCCCTCCGATAACAGGTTGTTGGCCGAGAACACTTGGCTATTGTGAAGAACGTCCAAATCCCTCTCCTCCTGCTCTGACAAAATTGGATGTGTTTCCGCATCCCTAACAAAGTTCCCCCATTTCCGAGGGAAGTTGGAACCAATGTTCCCCTCTGCGATAACAAACCGGCTCTTCCATCCCTTTATAGAGGACGACTTATCCATAATAACGTTGAAGGACCTCCGGGGTCCAATGTAGGGCCACTCTGATTTCCTCCCAGGTATCAGATGGTAGCAGGCGCGGAAAAGGGGAAGAGTGGCGACAATTTGAATTTGGTGGCACATTGAGATAAATCCGATGATGCTCCGCCAACTGTTTGGCGCCACCATCGCTGGGCAGATGTTATAATGAGTCATGATTTCCTTCACCAAGGGATGGAGAGGAAAACGAAAGCCTACTTTCAAGCTGTCTTCATAAACAAAGACCCCAGACTCCAGATCTCGCGAGACCCTATCTCCAGACTCCGGCACCCACAGAACGACATCTGAGGGCATGCCATACCTCTGATGAATCCTTTCCAAATCCTCAGTGACGATCTCTAAAACCACATCGTCGGGACTCATCGTCATCTTAACTGAGAGAAACACCAGGCGAAACGGCGAGTGTCGCGAAGGGCGGAGGGCGAAACTCTTCAAAGACAAAACGAAAGGATGCTGCAAACATGCATATATATAGTGCGGCTGTCGCTTTGCTTCCCCGCTAAGGAAGCCACCTTGAGAAGACGGGGCGTCTCACCCGAGGCGTCCGAAACTGCCTCGATAAACGTCGAATCGATTGGGATTCGCGATGTGGCGTATTCCCAACCGTCACTCTTGGAGGAGCCTTACCACCGAAGGCATGATGACCCTGTCGCATTAATTAGGGCATCATTGCACGGGCTGTCTAAACCAAAACGCCCCATCCGAAACGTGCCACCTAGACTTATACTCCCTATGCCCGAACCTATGCTTCGAACTAGGGAGTGGAGGGCATGTGTTGGGGGGTAAAATTGTTATTGCATCAATATCCGTGCGAGGAGGCTATGACCAACCTCCTCCCCTCGGCCTCCCCAGGCTCCCGTAGCTCGGCCTTCCCAGGCTCCCGTAGCTCGGCCTCCCCGGGCTCCCGTAGCTCGGCCTCCCCGGGCTCCCGTAGCTCGGCCTCCCCGGGCTTCCATAGCTCGGCCTCCCCGGGCTCCCGTAGCTCGGCCTTCCCGGGCTTCCATAGCTCGGCCTCCCCGGGCTCCCGTAGCTCGGCCTCCCCGGGCTTCCGTAGCTTGGCCTCCCCGAGTTTCCATAGCTCGATCTCCTCCGAGCCTCCATAGCTCGCTTTCCCGAGCTCCCATGACTCGGCTCCCTCGAGTTCCCACAGCTCGTCCCTCTCGAGCTTCCTACAGCTCATTTTCCCGAGCCTCCACGGCCCGGCTTCATCAAGCGATCCACGATCCGATACCTACCTCCGCGGAACCTGACGCGGGAGAGCCCAGGCTTACCATAACAACATCCTAGACAAGAAATCATGTCGAGAAGTGGTCTAGAACCTATCATAGCTACCCCAGGTCTACTCAACCAGATCTCAAGCCATCAAGGAGCTCTCCTGGCCGTCGATCCCCTAACAGACAAGATGCGGATCCCAACGGCCCCATAACGGCCTGATTCGATCCACCCCCATATCTTAACAACCTCTGAACCTTTCAGAAGGCGCTCAAGATCCAGGTGACAGTCTATAAATGGGATACTCCTAGATTCCCTCAGGTATGCGCACTCACACCCCCCACTCTCACTCTCCCGCTCTCGCCAGCAGCTCGTCGGTGCTCTCGTCCCCTAGAGCTCCCGATTGGCCGCCCCCAGAGAGGCCTCCCAGAGAGATCCACCTCTCCACTTTTTGATTGATCGCCGATTTCCTCCCACTGACTTGAGCGTCGGAGGGTCTTTCGCGGAGGGCCACCCCCAACGCCTCTCGCGCGAGGACTTTTGTGCAAGTCCGCCCCCTGGAAATCGACTGTGCCCGAGTCGGAGGACGGATCCCGGCGGCAACAATATCTAATATCTAGAGATGGCTATGGTTGTAAATAGGTTAGATTGATTTGTGACCTATCTAAATAACCTAACCCAATTCATATTTAGTGATGGGGCCAGTTGACCCCATGGGCAATAAAGACAATAATTTTTGGATGACACCCTCTCAAGATAGCAATTTTCAGACGAGTTTTCTAGGCAGCCATCCTTGGCAGCCTTCTTGAACGACTTAATTCTTAGGTGGCCTCGCTGGTCTACTCGACTTTCATTTGAAGGATGCAATGGGCATTTAATTCCGTCCACGGCATTGCTTTTGTCTCGTCATAATGAAAGAGAACAAAAGGCATTTAATGGTACAGAAACAATCATAATGACTTGGAGAGTATTTAATGGAATGGAGTGTCACGGATGTCTCGGCACTTCAGCTCGGCCACCGACATCTCACCTCGGCACTCCAAGTTGGCCTCGTCTCGTCTCGGCCTCATCTAAGTCGGTCTCGGCCTCGACCGAGGCCCTCGGCTTCGGCTTCGGCTTCGGATTCGGCCTCGGCTTGGGCCCCGGCCTCGTTTTCGGCTTCGGCCAAGGCCGTGGCCTATTCCTCTCGGCCTCAGCTCCCACAAAGCTACCGCGACCATGACATCTTTCGCACCAAAACATTTATGGCCTTAAAGGCCACGTGCTGCTCCAAGGCATTTATTGCCTTATTCTCTCATGTATTAAAGCATTTACGGCTGCCACGTTGGCCACAACACTTCCCCTCGGCCTCAGACGTGCTCGGCCTCGACCTTAACTCCCATTTGGCCACCACCACCTTTTCTCTCTGCAGAAACCGACCTCGGCCTCGGCTCCCACAGCACTCGGCCTCGGACTTCCCCCTCGGCCTACTCGTAAATAGTATCATGCGCATGAACAGTGCCTTACACATGAATAGTGCCATGCAAGCACTCCATAATTAATGCTCTACGAGAGACTGCGGGCTCCAACTCCAAGCGTCATCTTCTATCCCAATGGCTGCACCTTGGAGCCCACGTGACTAACTTTATCACCTATCGCTGTTCATGCAGGACTTCCACGTGGCCCGCCAACCCGTTTCTCTTTTGCCAAGATCACGGGTCGTTACCGAAATACTATGGATAGTTGTTGATATTCAGGGCGCGCGTTTAGCGGCTATTCGCCCACCTACCATTAACGGAGCCGATCTTGGCGGAAGGCATGATCTGACGATTATCCTCGAAGGGTAAGAGGGACTCCCGAACAAGTATATAAAGACCCCGACTCACAACGAAGAGGGGGACTCGATATACTATCTCATCTTAATTCATGTTCTCCAAATCGCTAACTTGAGCGTCGGAGGATCCCCGCCGGAACCACCGGTCCGAAACTTTTCTTGCAGGTTTCCAGCTGAAGGAGGTGGTCCCGTCATTCCTCTGAAGGCCCTCGAAGCTTATCTCTCACCCGACACATTCCAGGAGTGATTTGGCAGCAACATTTAGAGACATGTAGGTTAGATGAGGTTTAAAAATTAGATCCAACTTAAATACCAGGTTGGATTCAGTCTAAGATCTAAACCTCATTTGTTCCAATCAATATATAACCTTAATTATGCAAATCTTATTTCTCTTTGCTTTGATTATTTTCATAAATTTATTGAATGAACTCTAATTTAAACTAATTCTTCTTTTAATTTGAATAACTAGAATCCTTTAATCTTTTTTCTCTAATTATATCTAATATATATATATTTATTATTTATTTTAATGGATTGTTCTTTATCTCTAAGTATATCAATCAAGATTTTAAATATCATAAACTTAAAAAACAATTATTTATTTAGATAAAATTAAAGAGTTTTTAATACAAATTTAAGTTTAAGCTTATTTGTTCTGTTCCTCTTAAATTTTCTAATAAATTTATATTTAATTACTAATGTTTAAATTGTAGCTATAAAATAATAGTTAGTTATCTATTTCAAATGTAATATTTTGGATTGAATCCGAATAGATGATTGGGTTAAAAAAATTTATATAAATGATTCCATCCGATTTAATTAATAAATAGGTTGTATTTAAATTTTAAATCAAAATTTGAATATAAAATTTAAATATAAAATTAGAAAAGCCCAACATTGGAAAGCTGACGTAGAAACTCCGCACCGTTCATCATGTCATGGTGCGGCGCCTTTCTATGTGCCCGCAAAGTGGCACGCATGCTCTATGATCTTACCGTTCACAAAGCATGCGAACCATAGCATCCGTCCGATTGATTTAAAAGCGAGGATGAAAATCATAGCCCTCGATCCGACGGTATCCGAATCCAATCGTCCAATCGTTCAGAATTTCTGATAAACTTACCTAAGCAAAAGTTCCACCGATCGGACGGTCCTCCGAAATCTTGACTCTTGATTGGTTACAAACCTTCCCTGTCAATGCGCCGATTACCATCGCTGAGGGCAGCCACTGAGTCCACGGCCAAGTCCGCCAGTGCGTTGGATCCTCTCTCTTTCTCTCCCCGTTCGGAGGGGACGGAAGGAGAGAGATAGAAGCTCTAACCGTAGATTTCGATTGTTTTACCTCGATGCGATCTATCTTACATCGAAGCTAGGATCAGATTTCTCCACGCGAGGGAAGATAAGGTTGAGCAAGGTCATGAAACTTTTGATGCATGTTTGGCTGGGCTGACTCCAAATTAAACAAAATGGCTTACTCACTGAAATGAATGGGAAATAGAAAGGGAAAGACGTGCTGATGAGGAAGAGATTTTGGTAGCTAGTTTAACCGATGTAAACTCATTAAGCTTTTAGAATCTCAGAAGCATGGAAGAATTGAGTCCCTGAGATAAATCATAGAGGAGTGAAAGATCCAAGACAGGATATATACATTTAGAGCACCCTGATTTTCATTTGCAAGATAACGCTCATGAGCAAGGTCATGAAAGTAATGTTTGAGATGAAATGGGTAGTCAAAGGATGGATTAATATTTAATTTTTTTGGAAGCAAGGATCGAGGAGGACCTGGTCCATATATAAAGGCATCCTGGAGTGGACCAGCTGTGAGGATCAAGACTTCATTCAGATAATTATGTGTCTGTTGCAGCTGTTACTCTAGAAGATCCTAGCTAGGACTGAGGATCTCAGTCAAGAAGAGGATTTATATTTTCGAAAATCTTGGTTTGTTCCTAAAGTCTCAAGCTTAAACAATATAATAAGAGATTACATACGAGGATCTCTTATTATAGATCTTCTCAGCTTGAGCAAAAAAAGGAGTGGTTCAGAAGCAGCATACCTACTAACCACTTCTTTTTCTGCTCACTTTCAACTGCCTCCGGGTAACATTCTGATTCACCTGCATCAGTAAGCATTATATATTCATCTGTAGAATACCTTTTGGAAGGTTGACGTTGTCTGATAGATCTTCTCAGCTGAGGCTTTATAGGAGGTTGCTCCTGATCTCCTTCCTGCTCAACATGTCCTACAGGTGAGTTAATATCTGCTCCTGCACTATTTTCTTGCACATCTCCCCTATCACCCTGATTACTAGAGGAGTAACTGGATCACAGTCTGTTAATCCTCCTGCAGAAGACTTGACTGACACCTCCTTCTTCAAGTCTTGAAGGGTTTGATCTTCAAAAAATATCACATTTCTGCTTCTGAATACCTTCTGCTTTTCTGGATCCCAAAGTCTATAACCAAACTCATCATGTGAGTAACCAAGCAAAGCACATTCTTTGTCTTACCATCCAGCTTGGACCTCTCAATGTCTGGAACATGTGTAAATGCACGACAACCAAATACTCTCAAGTGCTTATAAGAGACATCTTTTCCTGACCATACACGCTCTGCAACATCACCATCTAGAGCTGTACATGGTGACAAGTTTATTACATCAACCGCTGTCTTCAATGCCTCATCCCAAAATCTTTTAGGTAACTTGGACTGTGAAAGCATACATCTGATATTTTCCATGATGGTGCGGTTTATTCTCTCTGCAATTGCATTATGCTGAGGAGTACTAGGAACTGTCATCTCATGTTGAATGTCATGTGATCTGTAATAATTATCAAATAACCCTGTGTACTCACTACCATTATCTGACCTTATACATTTCAGTTTCTTTCATGTCTCTTTTTCAACTCTGGTATGAAACTCTTTGAAGACATTAATAACCTGATCTTTAGTCTTTAAACCATAGACCCAAACTTTTCTGGAAAAATCATCTATAAAAGTGACAAAATAAAGTGCACCACTGATACATGGAACATTAACTGATCCACTAGGAGTTTTTGTCCTCAGAGGACCACAACATCTATATAGATACGATCCAAAACATGCATTTTTCTAGATAAAGCAGGACTAGCAAAAGAAACTCTATGTTGCTTGCCAACCAAACAATCAACACATGGGTTCAGATGTACACCTTTGAAGTCTGGTAGAACTTCTCCCTTGGAAAGAACTTGCAGCCCCTTCTCACTCATGTGTTCCAGTCATTTATGCCACAACTCCATGCTGAAGTCATTCTCTGTAACATTCAACTGCTCACCATAAGCTTTAGCCTGCAACCTGTATAAAGTGTGACATTTCTTTCCACTGGCTACAACAAGTAGACCTTTACTGAGCTTCCATTGCCCTTTATGAAATCTGCTATCAAAGTCTTCATAATCAAGTCGTCCAACTGAGATTAAATTTAGCCTCAAGTCAGCTACATGCCTTACATCCTTGAGCACCAACTTACAGCCAAGATTGGTCTTCATGTGGATGTCACCCATGCCAATGATGTCTGCTGTGCCTTGATTTTCCATCTTGACAATACCAAAATTTCCAGCCTTATATGTAGAAAAAAACTCCCTTCGTGGTGTAGCATGATAAGAAGCATATGTGTCAATCACCCACTCATGATTCTGACACTCACATGAGAAGATACCATCAGAAGTAGACAAAATCAAATATCATCACTCTGCACAGTAGCTGTGATATTCTCCTTTAACTCTGTATCCTCCACTTCTTTTCCCTTTTTCTTACTCTTCTTAGGCTTCTTACACTGATTCTTGTAGTGCCCTTTCTCACCACAGTTATAGCAAGTAATATCTTTTTTTGACCTTGATTTGCTTCTACCCTTGTATGAATTGTCTCTATTTCTAGACTTTGACCGTCCTCTATTCTCTGAGACAAGTGTGTTGGCCCAGATGACAACCCAAGAGGGGGGGGTGAATTGGGTTCTTTAAAAATTAGCCTTTTAAATTATTTAGCTTGAGATGAATTAAGGCAGATGCAAAGTAAATATAAATTGCAGTGAATAAAACAGAGAAAGAGAAAGAGACAATAGAACACGGCAACACAAAGAGTTTATAGTGGTTCGGTGTATCCCACACCTACGTCCACTCCCAAGATTCACTTGGGTCCACACTATAATCACCCTAGATTACAGCAGAGTTGTTTTACAAGCTCACAACTCAACTTGTTATTTTCCCGGGCACACAACGAACCCAGCTGGTTTTCAAGGGCTCACCAGCACAAAAACCCTTAACCCAAGCTTAACCAAGCTTGAACTGAGGTAAGACTGACTCCTCTAGTTCAATCCCCCAGATTGAGCTAGACACAAAGAATGGAAATATTGTTTGTTTAGATACAAGGCTCCTTAATGAGCAGATAAACAAATTTAAGAATAGAGTTTAGATAAGCCTGATTTGCAGTTGGTTGCCTTTGAGCTTTCTTCTTTTCTTCAACTCCTTTGAAGTGTAGAACCAGGCCTCAGCTCGGATTCTTCACGGAAGATGTGTTGGAGTTGATTTGGGCTTTTCCTCTTTCTTGAGTGTTGAAAATCTCTTAAGATACTCTTGAATAGCACTTGGATTTTCTTCAGAAGCTTCCTTGGATTTGAGCTTGAACACAGAAGGAACTTCCTTTGATTTCACACTCTTTCTTTCACTCTATTTTGAATCATAGATTTTTTTCAACTGAAGCTCTGTTTTTCTTATTTTTCTCTTCTTTTCTTTGAAATAAATATCTCTCTATTCGTCTCTCTTTGATTTGAAAAACGGCTTCACTATTTATAGATTCTGCAAAAATATAGTCGTTAGAGACAAAGAAAAATAGCCGTTAATCAAAAATCTTACCGTTGGAGCTGAGTTGGCATCCGTAAAAATCTCGCCCAGAATTGCTGGAGTTGACTCATGCTTTTCCCGAGTCGGCTCGAGCTCGTGATACTAAAAATAGAAATGTTTAGAAAGTCATGGGGTCGACTCACCAAAAGTAAAGTGTCGACTCCTGAAAGTCGGGGGTCGACTCATGAAAAGTTTGGATCGACTCACGAAGTGCTCAGAAAAACACACTCTGGTGTCTGAGCGGAGTCGACTCGCACAGTCATGGAGTCGGCTCGACAAAATCGGGGGTCGACTTGTGAAATTATGTGGGTCGACTCGAGACAGATAGACATTTCTATTCTCTGAGGGGAGTCGACTCTGAAACTCAAGAGTCGGCTCCGGAACGTATCAAAAATCAGAAAGTTTTCTGATTGACTTTAAAATCGTTCTAGATTCATTTTAAATCATTGTTTTGACTTGAATTCATAAAATTGACATTAAGAATTAATTCAAGAAGTATTCCAAAAACTCATTGATTAAACTATGAATTGAAAGCTTAAAATATTGAGCTTAAGGTTACTTTCAAAATGATTAATGTCAAACTTTAACATTATCATTGATTGTTCAAAATAAATTCATTGCACATGTAAAAACTTATTGCATCTTTATCATACTCATGGCTTTTAGTAATCATCAAAATCAAAAGGATTGGGGCATATAATTTTTCAATAATCTTCCAACAATCTCTCCCTTTTTGATGATGACAAAAACATTGAGTTTATGCATGATTGATTTGTGAATTTATTTTGATTTCATAAATAGGCTTAGGCTCCCCCTGAATGAGGTAGCTCCCCTGTGAAACTTAATCATTCAATTTATTATCTCATTGATTAATTTGATTTTCTCACATGCATATTCAATCATAAAACTATAAAACTCTCCCTTTTTTTGTTATCAATAAAAAGGTAGAGAAGCATAAACATTCATTCATTCGATGATAGAAAGAAATACATTGAGTAACCAAATTGACATTTCATTTCATCAAGGAGTCTAATACATCAAAATGTCTAATACATTGATATCAAAATGTAAGACATAACAATAATTTCAATACATAGCAAGGATTGAGAATCTAATACATTAGAAATGAGTTCTAACAATCCTAGTCAAATGATCAACTATGTTCTTCATTCCATCTGATTGGATTTTTACATAGTCTTTTAGTCTTTCATCTACAAAGGTGCAAGCAGTCAAAATCTTGTCTTGAAGCTCCGCATTGCACTTAGAGTAGGTTTCGCCATCTCCGCAAATATCTTTAAGTTTTTCAAAAATGTTTTTGAGATCTCCACTTAAAGACTTGAAGAGGTGTAGAGAGTAGACTCAATTTTAGTGATTCTTTCATCCAAAGAATATAGAGTCTCCTTAAGGTTCATGAACTTATATTCAAACTCAGACTTTAATTTTTCTAACTGATCTTCTAAAAGTCCTTTGAGTTGCTTTAATTGTAGATCTGAGAAGCCAGCAGTAGAGAATGAAGCTTGATCAAATGACTGAGCGGGTGTAGGAGCAGGTGCCGAAGTAGGAGGGCTCGGAGGTGCAGGTGAATAGTGCCTAACTGATGGATCTGGAGCCTCAGCATCCTCAGCTCTATCTTCACTAATCCTTTTCTCTCCCATCCCGTTTCTCTTAATAAAACCCATCCGATGAATGGGCCAAGCTATAAAAGTCTGTATGCCTTAGGTTCCTCATTGGCTCATGTCAGAAATAACAATTCCTTGACTCTGAAAGATCTTGGTGAGGATCATACCATAGGGCAAGCTAGATTTCCTCTTTCCTCCACAGTCAGCAATGTACCAAACAATCATACTGGGAAGGTTTATTGATTTGCCTGTGACAATAGCATCCATCACAAAAATGTCCCTTTCAGATACATAATCAAATCTTCCTATTTTTGGAAAAAGTATCCTACTGCAAATGTTATGAAGCAATCTCAATTCTAATGATAATTGGTTGGCAAAAACCTCCTCAAAACCGACAACTTCTCGGTTAAGTAATCTACAAGAGCAGGGCTTCGGTCTTCAGAAGAAAATGTGGCAGTCCCTGACATGGGTAGATCTCATGCCTTGACAGAAGCTTACAGTTACTGAGATCCTTACCTCTCACAGGCTTATGAGACCATTGTCTCCTCTTGACAAGTTCTTATAAAATCCTTTACAAGAGCGGGATAAGTAGGGCAATCCAGTGAACAGATCTTCTCCCATCCATCTCTATTAATTGTCTCCCTAATAAAAATCCTCTGCCTCAAAAAGTTCAAATCCACTTTTCTACCCGTGGTAATGATTCATCTGCTAATCTATCTACTGAGTAGGAGCAGTGGGCTGGAGAAGCATTGGGGGTTGAAGATGATGAAGTAGAATCCGTGCTTGGAGAAGGCTCACGCACCGGACGCCTCACCGTCTTCCTCACGGCTCTCTTCCGCTTCACACCCGCCCGCAGCAAGATTGGAACCTCGAGTTTTGGGTGCCATGGTCGATTGAAAGGATTAATCAGTGATTTTGGGAATTGGAAGGTCTAGAGATATTTTGGAGAGAGTATTTTGAGAGATTGGAAAGTTTGAAAGAACGGCGAGTCGACTTTGCCCTAGATAAATCAACCTGGGACCACTTCGAGTCGGCTCGCGCAAAGCAAGGGGTCGACT
>UESW01000758.1:0-23348 GCA_900491605.1 Calamus simplicifolius | reverse complement strand
CTGGCCGAGCAACAAATTCTCCGAACCTTGGCAGGGCCAAGTAAAATATTCTCCGAACCTCGGCTGGGCCGAGCAACAAATTCTCCGAACCTTGGCAGGGCAAGTAAAATATTCTCCGAACCTCGGCTGGGCCGAGCAACAAATTCTCCGAACCTCGGCTGGGCCAAGCAACAATTTCTCTGAACCTTGGCAGGGCCAAGTAAAATATTCTCCGAACCTCGGCTGGGCCGAGCAACAATTTCTCCGAACCTTGGCAGGGCCAAGCAAAAACATTCTCCGAACCTCGGCTGGGCCGAGCAACAAAATTCTCCGAACCTTGGCAGGGCCAAGTAAACATTCTCCGAACCTCGGCTAGGCCGAGCAACAAATTCTCCGAACCTTGGCAGGGCCAAGTAAAACGTTCTTCGAACCTAGCAAGGCTGAGTAAAAATTCTTCAGTTAAGACACCGGCTGAAAGCCGAAGTGCGTAGGCCCCGATTAAGGCCGAGGGACTTCCAAATAGTCCCCGAAACTTCGTCCGGTTTAAAAAGAAACACGCTGAGCAAAAACCGTCGACACACAAAAAGAAGGCGCCTTCGGCGAAACCCTTAAAGGGCCCATTAAGCTCCGCGTAATCGGCCAAAAGCCCCGAGCAGAGCCAAGGAATTCCCCTCTGCTACTAAAATCTTGGGTAACGCCCCTATAACCATCAATCAAAGCGTCTATTTCGACGCGTGAACCAGTGGAGCGACTACTCCCTAACTATTACGTGGATAACATGTTTAAAGCAAAAAACCTGAAAAAAGAAGGTATTTGAACAAAGCCTCTTTGCATTAATCGGAAAAGAGGGAAGTACACAAAAAGAGAGACAAGAAAAGCAAAAGCACAAAACAAAAGCAACGGAGGCCCTAAATCAGGGGTCGGAGTCGCTTCCAGACGCAGCAGATCCTCTAGGCGCTCGGTGAGATCAGCAACCTGCTGGCGAAGCGATTCGACCTCCTCCCTTGCTGGTCTACCACCGGCGCAGGGCCTCCGCCTCCTTGGTCGACACGTCCATGTACTCCTCGACGACCCTTACGAGCTGCTGATTGCTCGCAAGGGTCGACGCCAGACCTAACCCGTCGACAGTAATGGTGGGGCGCCCCCTCTCCGAATACAGCAAACCGTTGAGGGATGCACGCAACTCTTCCGAGGATGCCCTTGAGAGGCCATGGTCTGACACTATTTCACGACCTGAACCGAGGGATGACTAAGACTGCACCCCTCGGTCATATTTATACTTGTCAGGCAGGTATCTCAATCAGTCACGCCGTAGCTACTGACCTATGAGAACTTGCCGCGTGTCATCACCTTAATGACTGCAGAATCCGAGGTACCGCACCCCATCCCGAGTGAGATCGGTAAGTGCGGACTGACTGATCGGGAATCTCCCCGAGCAGAATACTTTCCGATCGCCCCCCCGTAATAAATGCTACCAGCACTTCCCTAAGCTCCTTTTTCGGGAGCGTAGAGGGAAGAAATCGGCATCTGGCCAATGACTTGTCCCCTCGGGAAGGGTAACATCATAAATAAAGGAGCATGACAACATACGCTCGTTCCGCCCAGGTGCCCCCTCACAAAGCGTCATAGAGACCTTACACTATGGCTCATAGTGGCAGCTAAGTCATTTCTCCGAGCCCTGAATCTTCGAACCTTGGCGGGCCAAGTAAAGTATTCTCCGAACCTCTGAGCCGAGCAAAAACTTCTCCGAACCTTGGCAGGGCCAAGTAAAACTTCTCCGAACCTCAGCTGGGCCGAGCTACAAGTTCCCCGAACCTTGGCAGGGCCAAGTAAAACTTCTCCGAACCTCGGCTGGGCCGAGCTACAAGTTCTCCGAACCTTGGCAGGGCCAAGTAAAACTTCTCCGAACCTCGGCTGGGCCGAGTTATTCTCCGAACCTTGGCAGGGCCAAGTAAAACCTCTCCGAACTTCGGCTGGGCCGAGCTACAAGTTCTCCGAGCCTTGGTGAAGCCAAGCGCAAATTTTCTGAACTTCGGCAAAGCCGACCTGCAAAATGCGAGCTCCGATAAGGACGAAGCACAAAATACCAAACTTCGGACCGAAGTAAGGAGCGTATTTCCCAAATGATCCCTAAACTGTCGCTTGTGAACCTTGATTAGTTCGGATAGCGCGGGATTTTCGCCTAAGAACGAGCGAGGCACCCATGCCCAACAGCAACAATAAACTTGGCACAGAAGAAATAGAGATTGAGAAACAGAATGAAACTCTCTTTATTGCCGTCAAAAACCGGTTACAAATGCCTGAAAGGCTTACAAGAGCATTGAAATGCATAAAATAAAGCAAATACAAAACTCAGGCAACTGCTCCAAAGCAGACCTGGGCGAACGTGGTGCTCCGGCATCCGACCGTCGAACCAGTTAAGCCGCATCCAGTCAGCTCAAGCTGATAATAGCCGGGCGACATGGACCAATCGTTGCGGCCAGCTTCAGTAAATAATGATATCTCAGTGACCCAACCGAGATATTTGGGTGGCCATCCCAGACCACCCAACCGAGGGACCCCCCGGCGAGCAGACAGGGAGCCAGCGGACCCTGGCATCGGAATGCTCTCCCAAATCGAGTATGCACCGCCCCCACCTTGCCGTGGCTCAAGGACAAGGCGTCGGCGGGCGGCACACTTTCACCCCCTCCCCATGTGGCAAAAGATTCCCCGAGCGGACGAGCCCGGAAAATCCGAACCAGGGGAGGAGGCAA
The DNA here is from genome assembly GCA_900491605.1 of Calamus simplicifolius. Taxonomy (NCBI): domain Eukaryota; kingdom Viridiplantae; phylum Streptophyta; class Magnoliopsida; order Arecales; family Arecaceae; genus Calamus; species Calamus simplicifolius. The sequence continues at coordinate 20,616 of UESW01000758.1, read as the reverse complement.
AATTCACTCAAACCATGGGGAGCCCGCGTGCACTCCCTACCGTGCGTCCCCAAAGGGGAACCACAAAGGTCACACTGGAAGAGTGCATGTGCGCTCTCCGTGTGATCTCTGCGCCCTCCATGTGCGCTCTCCATATGATCTCTGGGACTCATCCCCTAAGGGCGAGCCATCCTTCGGCAGCTCCTTCATCGCCCCAACTATTGGAGGCAAAGAACTTGCAAGAGAAAAGCTCAGTCCTCCCACTCGCAGCAACAGGGAAACGAGCATGATGAAAGCTCTAGTGGAAAAGAAACTTTTGGGGATGGCCTAACACTACCCCACTTTCCCTTTTTATATGCCAAAGATGAGCCGGGAGTAATCACCAAGGCTATAAGCCCCGAGATTCAAACACCTGGCCCATACCTCCATGTGGCCTCCCAGGATGAAAGCGGCGCCCCAATGCGCACCAAGCCCACCGCCTGAGTTATGACGTATACAGAGATTTCCTCTTGATCTCAAATCGCGATCATTAAATGCAGAGGATCGTCCGCCAGCGTTACGGAAGCTGGCAGGTTCAGGAGATCGTCCTACGGAAATAATGTCCTCCAATGGTAAACGGCTGCGTGCGCCGCACACCAAAACGTCTGCATGGGAAAAGAGCACCTTCCGAAAAGTTCTAGAGCAGCTTTGTGTTCCCCACAGCGCCGTATCATCAACTTTGGTGAAATAAAAACCAATTTGCCTGCAGAATGGCAGGGCGCTGGCAGGGTAACAAAATGAGCGCGAAGGCTACATAAACTGTTCTTTCAACAAAAAATAAAATGACCGAAGGAAGCAAAAAAACGCTTCGGCAACCACCTTCATACGTCGGCCCTAGTCGACCTATTTTGCTCGTCGGCCCTAGCCGACCTATTTTGCTTGTCAGCCCTAGCCGACCTATTTTGCTCGTCGGCCCTAGCCGACCTATTTTTGCTTGTCGGCCCTAGCCGACCTATTTTTGCTCGTCGGCCTAGCTGACCTATCTTGCTCGTCGGCCCTAGCCGACCTGCTTTGCTGTCGGCCCTAGCCGTCGGCCCTAGCCGATCTACTTTGCTCGTCGGCCCTAGCCGACCTACTTCGCCCGTCGGCCCAAACCAACCTACCTTACCAATCGGTCTTAACCATCCAGTTTGTTTCCTGAGTCTTGATTAAGACATGAGTCGAACCAGATCGCCTGCCGGTTCACCAGTCAAGGCTATCGCCCCGCCTTGGGTTAAGCCAATGCATTCCCTCAATCCCAAAACAAAATAACCAAGGAACATCAACGAGCTGTAAGTCGCTCACGATTGAGGCAAGACTGGGCGGCAACAGGGCCATACAAGGAAAACACTTAAATGAAAATGGAGGTTTCATTCATTGAGAAACATCGGTCAGACTTTAAAAAAGTAAAGTACAGGGGTAGCTCCTAAGGTCCAGGAGCCACGTCAGTTTTGGAGGAGCTCTCAGTTACATCCGCAGAGGTGTGACTAGGTTCACCTCTCTCTAATACCTTTGCCCCTCCAGCGGCAGTTTGCGATTGTCCATCGGAAGCTGCGGCTTCGCTGGGACCCGGGGCGGCACCAGGATCGTATCGGAGACGTCGACATATTCATCCTCTTCTTCTCCTTTGGACCATCGTCATCGGGAGCTTCAGTATCCAGAAAAGAGAGATCCCACTCTGGATGCTCACTGGATATCTTATCTTTACATTCTTCTATCCCAAGTTGGAAGGCGTCAACGCCGATAGCATCCTGCTTCCCCTTGAGTATGGCGAGCTGCATCTTGGCCTCAGCAGCCTGCTTCTCAGCCTCCACAGCTTGAACCCGCAAAATGATGTTTTGCTCCTCAAACTCGCCGGCCCGCGTCTCGAGTTCTGAGCTCTTATTGTTGGACACGAGCTCACCTTGGAGAGCCCGAATCTCCAACTCTAACTTCGCCATCTGAAAAAATCAAAGTCAGTCGGCATCACAAGAGACCAGTAGAAGAAGCTAAAAGAGGGGAAAATGAGATCGTACCTCCTTCTCTCGTCTAGCCAACCTCTTGGTCAGCTCCTCAGCCTCACTCCTGGCTCTTGTCCTGTCAGCCCCGATCAGCTCAACTCTCTCCTGCAGAGTATTGATTCTCAACTGTTTGGCTTCGACCTCCTCCCGGGCTTGGGATAACTCATTGCTCACCCGAGCTATTGTCCCTGGTGCCATTTAGCGCCCTCCCTCAAGTGAGCAATTTCGCCATCGCGCCGCTTCAGCTTCTCCTCCACTTCGCCAAGCATTCTGGCCAGGCGCTTTCTTTCGTCGGTAGCTTCCCTTCCCAGCCGACCCAAGCTTTCACTATGTTCCCGCCGCATCGCCGCCACCTCCGCGGAATGTTTCGACTCAATTCTAGCCAGCTCCAAGCACGCGTTGTCGTTCTTCGCCAGGAGTTCCTGTAACTCCTCCACTCTATGCTTTTGCTTGGACACCTCGGCTAGGGCGACCTGGTGTGCCGCCCTTATCCCCTTCAAACTTCTATCACTCATAGCCATAAGCTCTTCGAACTTCTCAGACACCTTCAATCGTGATTGAAGCTCGGCATTGTCTTTCCTGGCCTGAATGCTGGCCCCCGTCGCCAAACTCAAACGCCAGCATATCGCCCTAGAAAGCAAAACACTTGTAGGATAAAAAGTGAATGAATGAGAGTTAAGTCAGCCAGAATGTATCCACTACCTAGGAATGACAACTCACCCGCGAGGCATAGGCCCGAGTCATCCTCATCAGGGTCGTATTGTCGATATCGGGAAGGAGATGGACACTTTCAGCCACGCCTTGCTGACCGAACGCAGCATCAACCAGCTCCAAATCTGCAAACTTGTCCGCCAAAGGATCTGCACCCGGATAAGGCCGACCTCATTAAGGCAGAAAACGCCTCCTCAACACCAGCGCTCGAGCTGCTGGGTTGACCGTCCCCCCTGAGGGACCAACCTGGGCGACCTCCGTCCGGAGGCCTCCAACTTCCTGGCCTCTTCTATCAAGGCCCTAGCTTGGACTTCTTAGATAATTCAGCTAGCTCAAGCGCCAGCCTCCCAAAATCTTTTTCGAGGGAGCTCCCAATGCGAGACTCCCACCTTGCTGCGCCCCCTCTTCCGACGCACCTTTCCCGGTCACCCATCTGCACCTCCTCCACAGGCTCCCCCGAGGCCCCAGTCTGGCCTATTTCTTGCGCCTCCCCTGCAGGCTCCGCAGGCTCCGCCGAAGCCTCTATCTGGCCCGCTTCTTGAACTACCGCGAGCGACCCGGCTTCACTGCTACCAGACTCCCCTGCAGAGAGACCAAGAGGGAGCTCTCCCTGAGCCTCCTCAGCTACAGCTGTCCCCTCTCCCTCTCCTGTTGGAGCCAATAGCGGTCCCGCGGAGACAGAGGGCCCCTCAGAAGCGACCGCTTCCGCCAGATCCGTCGCCGATTCCTCTTTCATAGGGGACGCGATCGGACGAACCAACGGAGCCTCGTCTGAACTATCTGATATCTCCAGCACGAGGGTAAGGGATCATAGCAGTTCTCCCTGGATCCTCCTTCGCCCCCGGCTCCTATCGTGACCGCTCCGGCGTCCTACGGGCTTCTTGCGGAGGTATGAGCCCTTTTCTCAGGCCTACCACTATCTGCGCCACTGCTCTTCCCTGGGCGCTTTCCTCTCTTCCTCTTAGCAAGGCTCGACAATGCCGACCTCTTGGCTGAAAGAATGAAACACGCACGATCAGATCCAAACACATTCATCAGGAAAGCACACAGCAAAAAAAGGTAACAGGGAGAACTCACCTTACGGGTCCTGGGAGCTGAGCCCGACTGCGAAAAGGGCTCCCTCCGATAACAGGTCATTGGCCAAAACACTTGGCCATTACGAAGGATGTCCAAATCCCTCTCCTCCTGCGCTGACAAAATTGGATGCGTTTCCGCATCCCTAACAAAGTTCCCCATTTCCGAGGGAAGTCGGAACCAATGTTCCCTCTGCTATAACGAACCGGCTCTTCCATCCCTTGATGGAGGACGACTTATCCACAATAACGTTGAAGGACCTCCAGGGCCCAATGTATGGCCATTCGGATTTCCTCCCAGGTATCAGATGGTAGCAGGCGCGAAAAAGGGGAAGAGTGGCGACAATCTGAATTTGGTGGCACATCGAGATAAATCCGATGATGCTCTGCCAACTGTTTGGGGCCACCATCGCCGGGCAGATGTTGTAGTGGGTCATTATCTCCTTCACCAAGGGATGGAGAGGGAAACGAAAGCCTGCCTTCAAACTGTCTTCATAAATGAAGACCCCGGACTCCAGATCTCGCGAGACCCTATCCCCAGACTCCGGCGCCCGCAGAACGACATCTGAGGGCATGCCATACCATTGGTGAATCCTTCCCAAATCCTCAGCTACAATCTCCGAAACCACATCGTCGGGGCTCATCGCCATCTCGATTGAGAAAAACACCGGGCGAAACGACGAGCGTCAAGAAGGATGAAGGCCAAACTTTCAAAAACATGACGAGAGGATGCTGCGAACATGCACATATATATATATAGTCTATCCCCTTGCTTCCCCACTAAGGAAGCCACCTTGAGAAGATGGGGCATCCGCCCGAGGCGTTCGGAACTGCCTCGATAAGCGCCTGATCGATCGGGATTCGCGACGTGGCGCATTTCCAACCGTCACTTTTGAGAGAGCCTTACCCCCGAAGGCACGATGACCCTGACGCATTAATTAGGGTATCATTGCACGGACTGTCTAAACCAAAACGTCCCATCCAGAACACGCCGCTTGGACTTATACTCCCTATGCCCGAACCTACGCTTCAAACTAGGGAGTGGAGGGCATGTGTTGGGGGTAAAATCGTCATTGCATCAATATCCGTGCGAGGCGGCTAAGGCCGACCTCCTCCCTTCGACCTCCCCGGGCTTCCGTAGCTCGGCTTCCCCAGGCTTCCGTAGCTCGACCTCCCCGGGCTTCCGTAGCTCGGCCTCCCCGGGCTCCTGTAGCTCGGCCTTCCCGGGCTTCCGTAGCTCGGCCTCCCAGGCTCCGATAGCTCGGCCTTCCCGAGCTTCCGTAGCTCGCCTTCTCGGGCTTCCATAGCTCGGCCCCCCGGACTTCCGTAGCTCGGCCTCTCTCGAGCTTCCGTGACCTGGCTTCACTGAACGCCCCATGATCCAACACCCACCTCCGCGGAACCTGACGCGGGAGAGCCTCAGCCTACTGTAACGCACCCTAGACAAGGAATCATACTGAGAAGTGGTCTAGAACCTATCAAGGCCACCTAAGACCTACATATCTACCAGATCTCAAGCCATCAAGGGGCTCTTCCAGCCGTCGATCCCCTAACAGATAAGATACGGATCCCAACAGCCCCACAACGGCCTGATTCGATCCACTCCCGTATCCTAACAACATCTGAACCTTCCAGAAGGCGCTCAAGATCCAGGTGACAGTTATAAATGGAACACTCCCAGATTCCCTCAGGTACGCATACTTGCGCGCTTATACCCATACTCTTACTCTTCCGCTCTCGCTGGCAGCTCGTCGGAGCTCTTGCCCTCTAGAGCTCACGATTGGCCGCCCTCAGAGAGGTCTCCAGGAGAGATTCACCTTCTCATTTTCTGGTTGATCGTCGATTTTCTCTCACTGACTTGAGCGTCGGAGGGTCTTCGCGAGGGTCACCCCCAACGCCTCTCGCGCGAGGACTTATGTGCAGGTCCGTCCACTGAAGATCGACTACGCTCGAATCAGAGGATGAATCCCGGCGGTAACAGGTCCAAATGAGAGGCAAGAGGGGCATGACTGTAGAACGCAAGGCCAAAACTTGTTAGGGACTCTAACATATAGCAATCAGCTAGCTAATATTTAATTAAATTCATATATGGATGTGTTATCATCCTGCATCTTTGTTTCACTTGTGGTTAGAATGTCAGAAGTGGATTTTAGGCTTCTCACATGCCCTTTAAGAGAAGTATCCGACGTATGAGGTGGCTCTATATATATATATATATATATATGTTTGTATAGTATCTTCATGTATGTTGCTGGCTATGGACGCAAAGTTGTCTCATGATGTTTGTTGCACTACTTTTCATCGTGCTTGTTGCAGTTACCATCATTGGTACCATATATTGATCTATTATCCTATTATGAGGACTAGATACAGTATATTGTATGACTTATTATCCCCTACATGGCCACCACTCTTAGTGACTGCAAGCGAGGCATCTCTCTTTGTGATGTTGATGCTATTTTTCATTTTGCTTAATGGCCATTAGAGTTCCATGCATGTTTGAAATGGTCCTACATCATGGACCCCAGTGATGAATTTCATGACTAAGCAACAAATAAATTAAACACATTTCCATGTGCTGGCCTACCTAATTAATGCTATGTTCTACTATGCTATATAAAATATCTTGTGGAAAAGAAAGGAAAGGTTAATCAACATATGCTACCCATTCATGTCATTTTATAATAATTTGTCATTGCAATTATTTTGATAATATTATCAGGCAGCTGGCGCATACTTTATGTGACCAGTGAAGCCCTGTCAGTCATTTTCATTCAAATATGGATAATGTCCGAAGACTTTGTGGTCGATATAGTGTAAATAAAATAATAATAATAATAAAAGTCTTAATAATGCTTTTTATAACCAAACACATTTTTACTATCTTAGCAAAAAAAGGTATGATTAATAAAGTAAGAACCAATAGAACTTTAGTGCTCCTGATTAATTAATTGGTTAAGTGATGGTTAGTGACCCTTTGGGGCCATTTGGTTTATATTATCATATTTAACAATTAAACATTATAATTTAAATGATAATATTTGATTTCTTATAATATTGTATTATCGTGAATTAAACTTTATCTTAACTTCAACCGTGCAATTGTATCTAGGAAACAAGCACAGGCTTAATCATCCATCATTGAAAATACAATTATTATTTCTAATCCTAATCTTTTCTTAATTAATGTCTTTTAAAATTTATTTTGTCAGAATGTTTTGATTAGGAGCCTAGTCTTTGTCTTGAGCAATCCCCCTTCTTGCTGGTCCAAGTTTGATTTTGAGCAAACTCCAAGCCAATTAATTGACAACATTAAATATATATCATTGTGTCGGCATAGCAAAATCCAGGCCCAACCTAAACCTAAGCTGGGACACACCTAATCAAACATCTTACTCAAACAGCATTAGATAGAACTATCTAAATGGATCCTAAATAATCTTCTATTCTCTTTCTCATGGACAAAGAGCTTATTGGGATGGGGACCCCTTCATTTGAAAGTTGAAACTATAAGCACTCCTCTAAGTGGATTCCCTCAGCACCATTTTCAAACCTATAGTGGCTAGTGGCTAGTGGCTAGGAGACTTGATTCTTCTGGAAAAGGGGCCTTGGCTCTATGACCATTATTACTTATTTGAGAAAAAGTTGGAGCAAAATTTAAGGAACATGATGCGAAGAAAGTGTGAAGTACTGGGGCCAGCCTCATTCAGGTATTGATTATTGGTTTAATATTTGCCCTAGGTGTTGATATAAAGTACACAATGTTATCAAACCAATAATTTGCTATAATGTTCAAAATGATGCTCATAATGATCCATCACTAATCAACATCATATGCTAATATTTCATCTATAGTGTAGGTTTCTATAACTACTTCAACACCAATCCCAAGCTAAATATATAAAAAAATTACATTAGATAACTGATAATTAGTATAGATTTATCAGATCTTTTAAAATATAAATCGATTAAATTAAACTATGCAAAGAATTAGAACATCCTCGTTAAGAGACACATTACATCTATCTTCGAATTTTGAAAAATAAAAAAAAGATATCGCATCATCATCTAGATGCGATGATAAATATCGATTTAGTCCTGAATAGAGTAGAGTGAAAAAAGCATATTCATTGGAAAAAGGCTTAGATGAGTTGAGAGCTGAGCTGAGCTGTAGGCCTCTATGCATTTCTTAATTTTTTTCATAGCCGCTTCAATCCAGCAGCACCATTATCTCTTCTTTGTACATATATAGTTGAGAGTTCATGCAATATTGTAACATGCCCCACCTCAATCATTCAGGTTCTAGGAGGTAGCAGGGTCCAATTCAATTAATTAACCAAACCCCACCTCAATAATCCAATCCTTTCTCAGCCGTATCCGCTGGTTTCATCCTCTCCTGCTACAGACAAGCATGTATCTTTCTGTCATATCGTGAAATCAAACAAATATATTTAGTTTCTTCATCCCATGTTACAGTCAAAGAAGGTTGCATGGTCCCAAGCAAAGTGAACAAATTTTAAGTACTTTTCTAGTAGTTGAATAATGCATAGGCCATTCCTTGAATTGCAGCCATCTCAACCCTCTTGTAGGATGATGCTAAACCTCCCTGATTGGCTCAAATATTATATCTAATCCTTCAAAGAAAGCATATCTAATTCTTATCTTAAACTCCTTTTCATTCTTCATATAGCATTGCACTAAAGAAGACTCCATGCATGCGAAGGGCAGCATTCTCTCTTCAACATTGCAACAAGGGATGATTTCATTGTCTTGAAGCACTGGCCATTTAGCGATGATTCTCCACTACTTTCCACATACTAAACTGCAGAGATTTTGACTCCTTGTGTCACAAACAACTCTGGTTGCAATGTATTATTGACCTACCATCATGCAATGAGAGACATTGATGGAAAGCAAAGAGAAGAAAGCCACAAAAACTAACAAAGTTCAGGTAGCAGTGGCAAAGCCAATGTATTGTGGTCCTCATCAAGGAAGCATGGGCATCAAAATTGTACAAGTGAGTCCAATGATTGAGTCCATATTGGTCCCCATCGGAAAGCACGTACGTGTGTCCAATCCATGCATCCAAATGGATAGAAAATCAAACCTCCTTGTTGCCGCCTGCTCTCCTTCCATGCTCGTCCAAGGTGCCGTATACTTCCAAGTGAAACGCTGGATGCGACCGTGGAGCAAGCACCCAATGTGTGGCTGGGCGCCTAAACCGGCATGAATTTGTACCTCTCTTGTTTACGGCCGCTTAATCCTAAATAGGATATAACTGGGTTAAAACAGCTTGCAAGTAACTCAAAGTTAACTTAAAAAATACTTGAAATGATTCATTATCTATCGAATTGAGCCCGAACTCAAACTACTCAAGTATATTATTGAATCGAGTTTGAGTATACTATTTTATCCTTATAATTATATATATTTATAATATTATCTAACTATATAAAACTTTTTTAAATTTTTAATTAAATATATATTTTATTTTAATTTAAAAAATATTTTAAAATTTTTACATAAAAATTCGAGCCGAATTGAATCAAGCTTGAGTATATCAAATATTTTATCGAGCTCGCGTTCGAGCTCTAAATATAAGAAATTCAATCGAGCTCGAATCAAATTTGAATTTTAAATTTTAAAGTCAGCTTGAACTTGAGCTTGACATTGTGTTGTATCGACTGGGCTTCATTACCCCTGTAGGGATGTAATTGAATCAAGAAAGCTCGAAATCGACTCGAAAAATACTTGAAATCGACTCGCTGCTTATCGAATCGAGCTCGAGCTACTCGAGTATATTATCGAGTCAAGTTCGAGTATTAAAATACTCGATTCGAAAAGTTTGCAAACTTAATCGAGCTTACTTAATTTACTATTTTACCCTTATACATATATATTTATATATTATTATTATATATATATATATTTTTAATTAAAAATTATATTTATTTTAATTTAAAATTATTTTTTAAATATATATATAAATTTAAATCAAATTGAATCGAATCGAGTTGAGCTTGAGTATATCATATTCATCGAGCTCAGTTTAAATTCTAAATAAGAAACTTAATTAAATTTAAAATAAATTTTAAATTTAAATTTTAGAACCACACTGTATAGATTCAACTTGGCTCAATTACGCCCCCTACCCCTGAACCAAGCCAAGATCGGATGAGCAAGGCCAAGTATCTCCAGCTATTTCCAGCTACGAAGAGCGTTTTCCGTGGCCCGGAAGGAACGTTTCACGTCACTTCAAACCGTACAGACTTGATTAGGCCACTGACGTCTTCTGATATATATACTTGACGGACGTTTCACGTCACTGGAGAGCCGTGCATTGCTCCATCAGGCCTCTGGGAAATGATTATGGCCAGCTCTCGTTTTGCTCACTCCGAAAGCTTAGCGCTTAATCTTGGATCTCAAATGTACGGATATAAATTTAATTTTAGCTGATTTATACTTTTTAGCTTCCAAACTTTCATTCAAAATTTAGTTTGATATCAAACTTTTAGTTGTTAGTTTAGTTCATAGTTTACGAACATGACATTTTATTGTCCCATATGCGTGTTAAAGTTTATAAAACCGCTATTATATCATTTAATACAAATATATAATATTTTTATATTAATATATTAGTTATTTAATTAATTATATAATAAAATATAAAGAATATAATATTTAAAAATATGAAAATTAAATTATAATAAATAAAAATTAAAAAATCAAAATAAATTTTGAATGAAAGTTCAAGAGTCTTCGATTTTTAACAAAAGAAGGATTATCTCCACTTATCCATACTTATTCCCGTCCTATTCACGTGACTTCGCTCCAATAACATTGATCCTTGACTTTCACGCAAGGAGCCAATATCATCTGAACTGAAAGTCAGATAAGGCCAAGGGTACATGAATTGCAGTTGGAAAGGGCTATTTTTACTTTTTTTTTTTAATAATAATAATTATAATAAAAGAAGAGAAATCTATATGTATCGTCTAAAATTTAATCATAAAATTACATTTTATTCATTACCAACAATCCTAAATGATAATATGAATTACCTACAAGATAGATTATCATTTGATAGATTACTAATATATTAATTATTATGTTTAGTATACATAGATAATACAACAATAATATTGATTACTGTATTTAGTATGACAAATTATTAGTCATATAACATTAAATTTTTACAATATTTTTAAATTAAATTTATTAAATTTATATAATATATATTTAATTTAAAAAATTATATTTATAAATAATAATATTTTAAAAAATGTATATTTATAAATAATATATCCAAAATGATCTGTGACTCCGCAAAGAGGGGTATGGCTTTCGATGTAAAGGTTCTAACGAAGTTTTAGAGAAGGATGCGAGTAGAAAGTGATAAAAAAAAATTTATTAAAGAGTTATTTATCAAATTATCATATCTTTAATAATAATCATTTCTTTTGAGGTAATTTATTTTATTTCATAAAAATAATTTAAATTATGACTATAAATAGATTATTATTTAAAATGTATTAAATATAATTATTTAATAAATTTTATTTAAATTATCATAATCTTTATCTGCTACCAACGCCCCTAGCCATTAGAATAATTCATGATCTCAAGGAGAATTATCAAGAAATCTTATCCTATTCTTTCGCTGGTCAAAATAACTCTTACCACCCACCCGCCACCCTTTCTTTTGAGCAAGTAATGGTCTTGTGAAAAGATACATTAAAAGCTAGAAGAAAAAGAAATTTCCGCACAGTTCTGCAATCAATAATTACTTCAGCAACTAGCCCATCAGCATGCCCAAATAGCTTACCCCATAAACCTCCAAAATCTTAAAGAAACTTAGAATTTGAAAAGCCATATACCTACGGCAAAGGTCAGGTTACTTTGCATTTGTTTGGACGCTAGATTGTGCTCACCCAAAGATGGCTTATAATTTGGTCTTGCAAATGATGATGATGGATATTCTTCTAATGTTGAATGGGCCCATTTCGTTATAAGAAAGCAAGACGAACAAGGTCCATACCAACTTTGGCCACCACAGTCCAAAAAGGGATAATTGGTGCCTCATCATACAATATACCACTTAACCAACTCCCAATTTCTCGATGTAGGACTATTGAGAGGGTTATCACAATCTTCCCCCTTACAAAGGTAACGTCCTCGTCGCTAGGGTCAATTGATCTATTCTAGAGGTGGCCCCCACATGTTTAAGAAGTGGCTCCCATCATGTAGCACTTTGCCCTGTGGCCCCCACAGGTTCAAGAGGTGGCTCCCATCGATGTAGCACTTTGCTCTGTGTGACACTTAGCTCATGCACTTCCGACTGGTACATGGCTCTGATACCATAATGTAACGACCCGGGCCCACGGGCCCGTTTCGTTACAAGAAAGCAAGACGAACAAGGTCCACACCAACTTGGGCCACCACAGCCCAAAAAGGGATCCAATTGGTGCCTTGTCCTTCTTGCTTTACAATATATAAACCACTTAACCAACTCCCAATTTCTCGATGTGGGACTATTGGGAGGGTTATTACACCTGGATTACTGACCTTCCCCTTCTCAATGGCCTACTTTTGTTACCACTGATATCCCTAATGGAATGAGAGTCTCTGATCTTATTTCTCAGGATCATTCTGCTTGGCTTTCCTCGTCGGTAATCTTGCTTCTCAGGGGTGAGCTCTACCATCGCGTTACTTCTCTTCCTCTCATTCCGGATCCCACTGATGATATTAGGGTTTGAAGAGATCTTGTTCGTCCCGGGCTTCTATGAGGGACCTTGTGGATATCTATCGGCCTCTGCCCAGCAAGTGATGGATTTGGCACCTTCCCATTCACCCTAGAGTGCGTCTGTTCATATGAAAGCTAACTTGGAGTATTCTTCCTACCTGTTCCCTGCTCTCTAGGAGAGTTTGAGCATTAGGCCTATATGCCCGTTGTGTGGTACCAAGGAGGAGACAGTGGATCATGCTATCTTCTTAGTAAAGCGAGACAGATCTGGCAGAGCTCAGGAGTGTGTTCTTGGGAGCATGATTCGGACTCCTAGTGTTTATCCTTCCTTCGTCTGATCAGGCAAGCTATGCGGAATGGAGTCTATCAGATGGTTCCGAGGTGGGCTTATATTGCATACCAGATCTAGTTATTCTGTCACCAGCTTGTGTTCACTGATGAGGCAGCTTCCTCCCTCCGGGTCATCAGGTCTGCTGTATCCTTAGCCGCTGAGTATACTTTCAATCAGAGCTCTCTTGATTTTGCTAGCCCTGGCCACTGGGTCTCCCATGCTACTTCGGTAGCGCACCGGCGTACGGTTTTTATTTCTTGGGAGCTCCCACCTCTAGGGTTTGTCAAAATCAACTTTGATGGGAGTGTTCGCGGTAGATATGCGGGATCAGCTTTTATGATCAGGGGGGTCGGATGGCATGATGCTCGCGGCTGGCGGATTTGGATTGCTTGACTCTACTGTTTCCCTTGCTGAACTGTATGGCGTGGGCCGATATTTCTTATGCCTTTCGGAGCCTGGGTGTCCAAAGGCTTATTATTGAGGGTGATTCTACGATGGTTATCAGCTGGATCTGTCAGGAGTCTATTGACTATCTGTCGTCCATCCCCCTGATCAGTGATATTCGATCTCTTCTCCAGGGTGCTGATAGCGTCCAGATTCGATATATATAGGGAAGCCAATTCAGCTACGGATTGGATAGCTACTAGAGTGGCATATCACTTGACTTTTGAAGCTGAAAGCAAGGTGACCCTTGCCCTATTATTCTATCTCAGATATTATATTCCGATATATCAGGTTTGACTCATCCTAAATGATGTTATCATCCGACTGTAAAAAGAAAGAAAGAAAGATGGCTTATAATTTGGTCACATACCGACATGCAAGGCCTAATATTCATGAGATAGCTATACTGGACTAATCTTCTAAGTGAATTTTAACCAACCCATTTGAGAGATAGTAGCCAACCTTATGATACTTGCTGTTTCAAGTGTCGAGAGGAATAGAATGTCTTGCTATATCATTTTAGTCTCTCTCTCTATGCATTTTTAGAATATTCATTATTTAGTATCATTTTAGTCTCTCTCTCTATGCATTTTAGAATATTCATTATTTTAAGTATCATTTTAGTCTCTCTCTCTATGCATTTTTAGAATATTCATTATTTTAAGTATTAAAATAAGGTAGGACAGCATCAATCCTATCCCATTCTGTTTTGTATCTAGACTCCATTTCATATGATCTAAAATCTTAGTTTCAATTTCAAACTACTTCATCGTATATTAAGATGTCATACTAGCTGCACTTCAGAAATTTTTTTTTTTTTTTTTTTTGTGATAACAAAAAACATGATGCTTCAGATTCACAATTGAAATCTCACGATTCACAGTTAATTACAACCTCTAATTCATATTTTTTATTTAAGTTTATTTTATCTAATTACTAAGCAAGGAAATGCAAGAAAACCGGCTAAACCCTAAAACCAATTTGAATCATGATTCGACTTAGCTTAAATCAATTTTTTTTTAATCTTTTGATTTAATTTTGATTTAAAAGTTTCTAAACTCAAAAAAATTGATTCTTGTTTGGGCTTCTAAAGTACCAAACCATGCATATATGTTATATGGCATTTTATTTACACTATAGTAAAATTAAGATACCACATGAATATATAAATAAAAGAATCATAAAAACTATATTCTTTTCTATCGTTAATAATTGATCAGCTATTTGATTATAGGCAACCAATTTTATACCATTTAAAGTAGATAAAATAGTTAATCAATAAATCAAATCAAAATGAAACTAAGACCGAACAGCACGGGTTAAAGCAGGATGATTTCTGTTCTTTTATTTTTAAATAAATATTATATTTTAATCTATTGAATTGCACTAAAATAATGCAATAATCATCAGCTTGTAGTCGTACTTTAAAAAAAAAAAAAAACCCTCAAGTCCTGAGTCATAAACACATTAAAAAAAAAAACTGATCTGCCAACCAGGAGCTTGGAATCCAAATCCATGAAACATCCACATCACCTACATCACCTCATGAGTGCCTGCATGCAGTCCCCATCCATGTTCCAAATCAAATCTTTCTTTCCACACAAACTATTCAACAAAAACAACGAAACAACTACAGTTATATGTTTCATAATATTACCCCACGACATCAAGTACAAAACTTGAAGGCCTTCTCCTTATTACCACTTCTCCGTACTCCCTACCCCCTCCCCTTAATTCTATCTTTCTCTTCACAGTTTATATAAACAAAAGCGAAAATAAATACGGAAATATTTGCCCTTTTTCCCATCTACACGAGGGTGGTACACTTGGACGTCTTTGGGTCCCACATGGCGGGCAGCAGATACTTCCTGTTGGCCAACCCCTTTGCATTATAGCTGGCCCCCGTGGTGGGGTCCACCAGGGTCTTACCCGGGTACCCGGGGTAGGCCCCGCTCCCAAACAGCCCCGTGCACGCCGTCACGGCCTCTAACGGCGCCGTCGCCGGCCCCTGGTAATATCCGCCGCCGTAGGGGTTCGTCACCGTCCCGGCCAACAGCGTGGCGAAGTTGATCACCATCCCGTCCATCCCCACGTCGCCGTTAGGCGCGACCAGCGGCGGGGTCTGCGGACCGTAGATGGGCTGGTGGAACGGCCAGGCGCACTGGCCCGGACACTGGACCGCCGAGTCGCCGACCCAGAGGTAGGCGAACCGGGACCGGCCATGGCGGCCGGCAGGGTTGGACCCGTGGGTGCCGCAACGGCTCATGCAGAAGCCCTCGACGGCGACGTCGGAGGAGGTCAAGACGGCAGTGATGGCACCGCGGTGGGGACCGGCGCGTGTGGCGAGGGTGGCGAGATTGGCGGAGGTGAGCGACTTCCCGAGAGAGTATTTCTCGTCGAGGAGTTGGAGGCCGAGGGAGGGGCGTGTGGCTGCGCCGCGGTAGCGGGCGGTGGTGCTCCACCAGGAGGCGGTGGAGGGAGCCGCCGGAGAAGCGGCCGAGAGGGAGCCGACAAAGTCGGCGACGATGGAGCGCTGCGAGGCGGAGAAGCTGCCGTACCAGAGGAGATGGACGGTGAGGTTGCCGGTGAGGAGGGGACCGTTGTGGTACTTGAGAACTAGGGGCTGCTGCTGGACCAGCCCAAGCTTTCTGGGGTCCGCCATGGAGGAGGGGAAGAGGAGGAGAAGGGAGAGTAGGAGGAGAGGGAAAGTTGGCGAGCTATCCATCGAAACAGGGAGAGGACTCAAACGAGCGTTTTTTTGATGCTAGTACTTTGGTTTGGCTTGGATGGTGAGAAGTGTATGCATTTATACAGAGAGAGAGAGAGAGAGAGAGAGAGAGAGAGAGAGAGGAACAGCTGGAGGTCACAACGATGAGAGCCACGCTGATTTGATGAGGGAGGAGGGTATATTTTGTAACTGGGGTTCCAAGGAAGGGGCTTTTTGATCGGGCAAAACTTTTGTGGGTTTATTATTTGTTTGTCATGCGATTCCCCCACATTTATATGTTTCCACCGCGTTTAATTATACTTGATGGTCAATGACACTTTTTGAGCACCATTAAGTTGTCATTTAAGGAGTCATTTTCACGTCCAGCTTGGGAAAAATAATGGTTCCATCTGTTCCGGGGCTGGAAATCTCTTTTAACGCACTCAGTGGTGACGGGATCCATTCGCCCTCGGAGAACGAGAAAGGAAAAAGCCTGCCTTTGCCCAGGGACTGGGTGGAAGAAATTGATGACGTGATGGGCAAGAGATAAAGAGAGCAACGGCAGCGCTGAAACTACGAGAATAGCCTCCTCGGACAAACTTACTCTTACTCACGCCCCAACGGCTGTGATTAATTAAATCACAGGGGGAAAGGATGAAAAGACGTGGCAGCAACAACTTCGGGGACGCCGTGCTTCCGTCGCCATCTCGTCTATCAGAACAGCTGTTTTTTTTTTTTATGGGCCACTTTGCCTGACGACCGTCCGAAGATAGCGAAGTTGCGAGGTGCGACAGTGAACGCCTCCAACGGGGAATAAAGGTAGGCTGGACCTTGTGCGGGACCAAGACGCATTACAGCGTCGACCGCTGAACACCCCCGTGGCTTGGCACAATTTTGAATTATTAGTGGCATGACCGCGTTGGTCAAATAAAATATCTACAGTCCTGCACGTATATTTAAAGCCCAATAAACGCTTTATTTGACCACTATAATGCTGGGGACCAGCTTGGTTCGGTCATGGTTTAGGGTTCATATATATCCACCAATATTATCTGTAGCTCGATTAAGAAATCAGACCACTTGCCAAGTACTCAATATTTTTACATGCGGTGGTGAACTTTTGGGTCGGCGTGATTATGCTGTATTACTGAAGTTATTTGAGGAGAGTAGCATAGGCTGGTGGTGAGTTATGCATTCTCATTATAGAATCTCAATACATTTATTAGTATGAGACAAATCGTGCAACTGTTTTGAACTGCTCCGAATGTTGAGTATTGAAGTCAAGATAGGCCGATACATTGCAGCTATAATGCCTGTTATATGTTTATTTATTGGAAGGATCAACTGGTGGTTCATTAAAGTTTTCATTTCCTCTTTTCTTCGATGCATCCTGCAAGTATAACAGTGATCTGGCTTTGCTAATAGTATCAAAGTCTTATGTCCTATGTTAAATTTGCAATGCTTAGACCCTATAAATGCCTTGTGATGTGGTATAATCGGATTCGAACCATTGACGTGGCAAGAAGGTATCATGGTAAAGTAATTATGAATGCAATGATTCTTGCTAGATGATCATGCATATGTTTGATGTGAAGTTCTCATTTCCTCGTTTCCTCGATATGCATCTTGCAAGTATAACTGATATGGCTTTGCTAATAGCATGCAAGTCTTATGTCCTAAACTTAACTGTACCTAGACCTTATATATGCCTTCTAGTGAGGCATAATCCGATTTGAACCGTTGACATAGCAAGAAGGTAATGTGGTGAAGTAATTATGGATCCAATGATGCTTGCAAGATAATCATGTCTAATGTAATATGTTGTTATCAGATCATCCTCTTCGAACATCTGTGAGTGTCCGATTGCCTTCTCCAGCGAGCTCGAGATCTTCCGACGAGCTTTTAGCATTTGAGAGCCTGCAAAAAATTTGGAGACCGAAGATTTCAGTGAAAACCCTCCGACGCTTAAGTCAGTGCTCTGGATAACAGTCGTGAGCCTGAGAAAGCTCGAAAGAGAGAGAGAGGCTTAAAGAGGAGATCTCTGTGAGCATATGAGCGTGTATTGTTGTGGTTATTGGTTATCTGATCGGGGGTCTCTTTTTTCCAATTTATTCATCTTTGGACTTTGTGTGGCTTATCTGAGAAGCTTGAAGCTTTGTCATCTAGTGATGGGATAAGTCACGTGAAGTCTCATGATGGACCATGACTTTTGGGGCTCATCTGATTTGAGTGGTTAGGGTGTCATGATGACTGATGACTTTTGTGGATAAAATGTTAGGGTTGATGTCCGTTAGACTTGAGATGCTACCACTTGTCAGAGCATTTATAAAGATGCTTACTTTTTAATAGCATGTCAGAGCTACAGGCGCGATTTCGCCAAATATAGGTGGCGTCAATCTGTTGTCTATCCTGTATGCTTTTCTATGCATGTACGGACAATGGTGAAGCCAGGCATATGGGCCCCACATAAGCAGATTCTTATGCTCATAAGCCTCCTTGCTTGTCTGGAGTCGGGTTGCTGTGGCCTAGAGTGGGACAGCCATCGAGGACGAAAGCTGGAAAAGGCCATCGAGGACTTCACCGTTTTTCTCTCCTTGTAGTACACGTACATGAGAGTGCTCAATGCCTTGCACTTCTTGCGACACCGGTCACAAAGCATCGGTTACAAAGGCTTCGAATCACCCCTAGAGGTTATGTTTGGAGAGCTCGAATATTGAGGCTGGGATCCACGGCTTTGGATCAATAACTCTCCAAGTCATTTTGACCATCTCAGCCCCATTAAAAGCTTCAGCCTATTAACTTATTCTCTCTCTTCATTATGACCAGACGCTTGTTGTAGTTGGGAACAAAGCTGTGGACGGACTTATTTAATGCCTATCACGTCCTTCGTAAAGAAGGCCGAGTAGAACAGCAGGGCCGCTTAGGAAGGTCGTTTAGGAAGATCGTATTGAGAGGAGGCTGTCTAGAAATTGAGCTGTTCAGGAAGGCTACCTAGAAAGGGGCCGTCTAGGAAGGCCGCCTAGGATGGGGTCGTCTAGGAAGGCTACCTAGGAATTGTCGGGCCGTCTAGAACATGCTGTCATCATTGCCCATGGAGTTAACTGGTCCCATCATATGCCCTCCACACTCCTTGAGCTTGTGGGCCTTGCACCAGCCAAGCTAAAGGAGTGTAGAACTTTTTCTTCTTTTTTTTTTTTTTTTTTTTTCTATCTTGTGTGGACATATGCATGCTCTCTTTGACTAGCTTAGGGCAGCCAGTAATCCTCTCCTAACGCAGAGTCTGAAAATGGATGCTCGGCAACCGTGAGCTGGGGTTGATCTCTCCCGCCATGAGCTGACTTGGGGCTTCTACTCGGCCAATGTTGGCCGCTAGTCACTGAGGTTGATAGAGCCATTGAGGTTGCGATAAAACCATTGAGGTTATAATAATGCCGCTGAGGCAGATATAACATTGGGGCTGAAATAAAACCACCTTGGGGGTTTCACATTTGGCCCGGGTATTGACTCGATGCCGCCGAAACCATAGGACTTGAACCGCCTCGAAGGTTTCTTGTGCCGGTCCGAGGGTGTCCTTATGATCGCGGGGCTACCAAGGTCATTTTAAAAATACCTCAGGGGTTGTCCGACCGGCCTAGGAGTTTGACTCGGGACCGCCGAGACCATAGAACTTGAATCACCTTGGAGGTTTCTCGCGCCGGTCTGAGGGTGTCCTTATGATCATGGGGCCATCGAGAAACTACCGCAGGGGTTGCCCGGCCGGCCCGAGTGGTTATTGAGAAGTTGAATGAAAAGAATTTTTTTTTTAAAGTGTAGTGTACTTAGCTTTCGTAGTTTTTTGCCTTTTGCATTGTGTTTGGTATCGACGTCGATCAAAGGCTTGGGAGCTTTTTCTTTGAAGCAAATTCGCAAGAGATCCTGGGCTCAGTTTTACTTTTGGGTGCAGTAGGGGAAAGAGAGAGTAGAGAGGGGTAAGTAGAGTCAACAGTTAAAGCCCTTTGTCCTCATCTCCTACCTTTCAATAATAGCACTAGCACCTCCCAGCTTACCACCACCAAGAAATAAAATGCCCAAAAAAGCTCGAGTTGACTGGCCATGGACAATGTCTCAAGTTCATCCATTCTGGGAATTGTTCTGCCCCTGATGCCTTCCAGCATAACTGCATAATTGATAGAAGTCTAAGTGCTTGCCACCATGCGAAGGTTTGCAATTTAGTGTCACAGAGCTATCTTTCCTTTAGTGCCCTCCGTGTGAAGTTTGCTTTGTCGGTGCGAATATATTTCTGCGCGCGACTTAGAAGCTTGGCGTAGGAGCTAGGAGGCTTTGTCTGGTGAATAAGTGAAGCGAGAGCAGCGAAGTCCCTGCTTCAGGGCCAAAATGGCTACAATATCGTTGAGGTAATAAACCTCCATGGCAGCCATCCTAAAACGGGTCACAAAATTTTTTAGGGATTCTTCCTCCTTCTATCCAATGGAGAACAAACTATCCGCCATCCGGGGAATCCTTCGACAGGCATCAAAGTGCATCAAGAAAGCCATCTCCAACTATTGGAAAGAGTCGATGCTGTATAGAGATAGGCAAGAATACGAAGTGCGCGCAGCTTTCCGCAGGGT
>UESW01000757.1:5000-15000 GCA_900491605.1 Calamus simplicifolius | reverse complement strand
GAGCAAGGGCAGTAGCACCGCCCCCGGGAGGGTTCCCGGAGGCAGCGGCCAAGGAACGCCGCGGCCGTCCACGCGCCAACCCAACGGCCGCGCGTTTCTTAGGACCGCCTGCTCCCCGACACGCAACCGCACCTATGCTCCCCCTACTGTCACCCGGCTAGGTCTAGGGCCTTAATTTTTTTCTTTAGATGCGGAAGCACCTAGCTGGATGATGGCCTTGGCGCCGCGCGCCAAGTACAGCCTCTCCTCTATCAGAGTTATGCACCCACAGCAGGTGAGGTTGTAGGGAACCTCGCCTCCCCTTAGCCCTGTCCCTCCTTAGATGATCGCACGATCCCCTTTGGCACCCCATTCAATCAATCACATGCCAAACACAGGATATACGGGACTGCCGTCCCAACCTCTTTGATTATACAATCCCCAAGAGGACTGACAAAGGTATTTGTGCACCGTGCACTACAAAAGACTCCCACATGACAGATCTTCCTACCTTGCCAGTTTGGCTACAAGAAACCCTCGCAGCCCCTAGTCGCGCGTAGGGACCCTTCCCTTCTGCAGCGACCGTCGCTTGTGCTCCCTGCCTCGCCCAAGGAACGCACCAGCAGTCTCCTAGCGCATCAGCACGCCGTCGACTGATCTCCTCCAGGATGATCGCCTCCTCCCAAGGCTGATCGCAGGACGTCTCCTTCCCTTCCTTGGCAGATCCTTCCTCTCCTTTCAAGGGAAACTCAGAGCTCAGCCCAAGACTGGCTGATCTCTGATTTGAGCTTTCGATCCCCAAGCTCCCTCTCTAAGCTCCTCTCTCTAAGCTGCCTCAAATGAAGCCACCCCTCCTCTTAAATAGCCGCAGCCTTGCTCGGACGCTCCCCTAGCCGTTGCCATCAAACGGCCTTCTTGGATGCAACCGTCCAAGAAGCTGTTGCGCTGAACCGCCTGGACGCTCCTCCTCCTAGCCGTTGCATCCCAGCCAGCCCGCCTTGCCTTGCAACGGCCTACGGCTAGTTCAGCCAACTAACTAGCCGCTGCCATGCCAGAATCTGTTGCGCCCAACCTCCTGGCCAACAACCTTGCAACCTCTCCAACCGGCCAAGCTTCTAGAATGACTCGAGCCCACTTTGAACGAGTGCGCCCAAGTCCCATCTGCATCCAGCCCTGGCTTGCCTCTGTGCCAACCTCGCCAAGTGGCTGGGACGCGCGCTGGACATCTGGACATGCCGCTGGGCGGCGCGCGCCCGCCTGGCGCGCGCCCGCTGCGCGCTGGGCACCTGGCGAGGTTCTCTGACAACCTCGCCAAGCCACAGCTGATGGCCGATAGGCGCGCGCCCTCCTGGCGCGCGCGCTGGTGGGCGGGCCGCCTGCCCGCCCGCTGGTCGCAGGGTTGCCAGGCGCGCCCGCCTGGCGCGCGCTCTGGGCTGGCGTTGGCGCTGAACAACCTCGCCACGCCGCCTGCCGTGCGCTGGGGCTGCTGCGCGCTGGGCCACGCCCTCCTGGCGTGCGCGTGCAGCTGGGCGCGGGCGCTGGCAACCTCGCCATCGCCGCGCCGCTAACTGCAAGGCTACAGTGCGCTGGACCACGCCCGCCTGGCGTGCGCGCACTGTGGAGCGTTAGGCTGCAGTGCGCTGGGCCACGCCCGCCTGGCGTGCGCGCACTGCTTAGCGCTGGGCACTGGCAACCTCGCCAATGCCGCGCTGTGGCATCCGGCCGCTGTGCGCTGGGCCACGCTCATCTGGCGTGCGCGCACAGCGGGGCGCTGGGCGCTGGCAACCTCGCCATCGCCGCGCCTCTGACTTCCGTCCGCTGTTGAGGGGCTGGGCACGCCGCAGCGCGCCCAGTTGGTCGCGCGCGCTCACCTGCCAGCCGCCTCCTGCTTCAGGGCCGGTGAGCTGCGCGCACCTTCGGTCTTCTTTGGCCGCGCGCGCCTGCTGATCACTTGCGCGCTGATGCAGGGCTCCGCGTGCCGTCGCGTCTGAAGTGTGAGCCCGCATCCGACCATGGCGCATTGGCTTCCAAGTTCACGCCACATGACATGGGGTGTGCCCACCCCAGGACGGCGCGCACATCCTGTTGCGCGGTCATTCCGCCCGGGTAGGCCCTCGGACGCCTACCTCGCCCGCGCTGCGCGCCGCGGGCTGCGCGCATCGGCCCTCCTGGCCGTGCGCGCTAGGGGGGCGGTAACAATCCTCCCCCACCTGAAGGCGCCGACGCCCTCGTCGCGCAAGCCTCCACGTAGGTTTGAAGATTGTCTTCGAACTCAAATGGCTCTCCAACTCGCCTCCTGTGGCATCAGATTTTAACTTTCTGTGCCACTGCACCAGTACCCCGGGTACTGGTCTTCATGACTTGTCCCAACCTTCCGGTCTGCCAATATCCTTGCAAACCTTGGCTTGACAGCCGGGCGCTCCCTGCCCGGTCTTTCTCTCTCTCCATCCAAGTCTCCGTGATAGGGCTTGAGAACACTTATGTGGAATACTGAGTGTATCCCCAGTCGGGCCGACAAGGCCAGCTTGTAAGTAACTTCTCCTATCCGCCGAAGTACCCTGAAGGGGCCATCATATTGAGGAAGCAACCCCTTGTGCTTCTTCTGTTTAGTGGCTTTCTTCCAAAGGTAGGGCGAAATCTTTAGCATCACTAGATCGCCCACTTGAAATTCTTCATGCCTTCTATGCTCATCCGCGCGCAGCTTCATCTGCATCGCCGCTCGGGACTGGCTGCCGCGTGCCTCCATGACCTTCGCGGTCCTACCCTTGACAAAAATAAGTGCCGCTGGGTATGGGCCGTCACAATGGCTTGCAACCACCTCTAATGTCCTTGGCTGAAGCTCCGCTGAGCCTTGGTATATTGCTAGGGCGCGGTCATTGTCGTTAGACTGTGCCGCCTCCCATAGTCCCAACCAATGGCGCTGTATCATGACAACATGCTGCAGAATTTCTTCAACCCGCCGGTTGATGCTTCGAGAAAGGAGGGCGAACGTTGCTGTCCGTATCGCCCATCGTAAGTCATGGTTTGGGTCGCGCCTCAGGTTTATCCTTGGCACGTCCCGCCTGCTTCGTTGCGCCTGAAGTAGGCCGTCCTGTATCCATTGGTGCCGCACCGAACCGCCCGTGCCATTGCACATTGGCTCTGCGCAAGCGGCGTTGCCTTGTGCTGTCTCGTGTCCCTCCTGGACTGAGATACTGTCACGTTCGCAGTCTGCTGCGTCCATCCACACATCAGGATACTGTAGTGGCTGCAAGACTGGCCCAACATTGAGCACCGTCTCCAGCATGTCGAAGGCCTCCTCCAAAGTGGAGGGCCGGCTCCACCGCTGCTCTCTAGGTACGCCGGTCAAGGGACTTACAAACGCCGAGCGCCCCTCGATAACCCTTCGATCTTGGCCGGCAAGTCCTAGGAACGATCGGATCTTGCTCGCCATGGTAGACATCGGCCAGCCATTGATGGTCTGGATTGGCGCTGTGAATAGTCCTTGCGCCGTGGTCGATGTTATGTCCAAGAAATTGGACCTTGGTGCGTGCAATATCGCACTTCTTCCCTTCGATGTCAAAGTGATGCTCGCGCGCACGCCGACACACCATCTTCTGTTTCTCCTTATGCCGCTCCAAAACATTGCCAGAGATGCTCCATGAGCCATCTCCCTTCTGCTGAAACAGCGCTCGCGTCCCTCCTGACGCGCGAGACTGCTGGACTGAGCGTGCTGTCGGCCGCTCGCCCAGATGCGCGCGCAGCATTGTCAATCCTGCCGGGCCGCGGCGCGCTGGAACACACCCTCCTGGCGTGCGCGCGCTGCGGGGCGCTGGGCGTTGGGCAATCTTGCCGCGCCCAGTCATTCGGCGGTCGGGCGTCTCGGCCGGTTGGCGCGCGCTGGACTCCAGTCTGGTGCTATGGTTGCGCGCGCGCCTGGGCAGCAACTCCTTCGGCTGATTGTCGGGCTTGCGCTCGTCAATCCTCCGCGTCACCTCCCCTAATGGAGCGAGCACTTCCTCGGCACCATCTGAGCGTGGCTCCTGGCACCTCAGCGCGGCCACATAGGCCTTCTTGCCTTCGCGCCGCCCATCGTTGGTCTGTTGGGCAGGCCTCCGCCCGCCCGTTACCGCGCCCGCTCGGTCTCGGGCTGGATCTGGCTGGGCAGCGGCCACCATGCCGCTGCTGGCCTGCGCAGTTGTTGGTACAGCCGGTATGAATCCGGCGCGGCCTTCTGCGCCTATCAACACACCGTTAAGATAGGGCATGATCAATACCTGGGCTGTCTTCAAAAACGGCATGCCTAGGATGATCTTGAAGTCATCAATGGGAATCACCGTGAAGCTGCAAGGTCCCCTCCATGGTCCGACCTCCAGATCAGCTTCAGTTTGGCCTGTCACTCTTGCTACCATTGAGTTGACGGCCTTCAGCATCGTTGCATCGGTGGCCAGCTGCAACGGAAACTCCCTCGCTATGTCTTCCGCGAGGAAATTGTCGGTAGCGCCCGTATCGACCATGGCTGTCAGCTCGCAGCCATTGATCCTCACCTTTACAAAGAGAAGCTCTTGGCAGGATGTCAGCTCCTTGGTGGCAAGCGCGTTGAGCGCTCGTTGCGGGCACACCCGGGAGGACCCCTCCGAGCTGCTGGAAATCTCGCCCCACTTTGTCCCTGCGGACAGGAGCGCGCCCCTCCTTGGGCACTCGCGCATCCGATGCGCGCCGCTGCAGAGATAGCATCCGCTGCGTCGCTCCGCACTGGTCGAGGGCTCCTTTGGCTTCGGCCCCGGGCCCTTCACTTTTCGAACCGGCGCCCTCCGCTTCCCCTTCTTGGGCCTGGACGCACGGCTCTCCTTGGCACTGCCTTTCTGGCTGCCAAAGGCGGGGGTAGGCGTCGCGGTGGGTTGGAAGTCAGCTAGGCTCTCGGCAACAGCCTTTGCTGAATCAAGATCTTGCACTTGTCTTCTTCGCAGCTCCACCTGCGCCCAGTTTTGCATCCCCGACTGAAAGTGGTACATCTTGTCGGCTTCGGACATATCGGGAATGTCAATCAAGAGAGAGCTGAAGGCCCTAACGTAATCTTTGATAGATCCCGTTTGCCTCAGCTTTCTCAACCGATCCCTCGCCATCCAAGTGGCGCTGAGGGATGAGAACTGGATCTTGAGTTCTTCTTGGAAGGCTCCCCACGTTGTTATTCCCGGCCTACCGGCTCTGCGGTCCTCTGCGCTGCGAGTGCGCCACCATCTCTTGGCGTCACCAGCGAGGAATGCGCTGGCGATTTGGACGCGCTGCGCTTCCGGTATCCTCATCGCCTGGAAGAACTCCTCTGCATCCCTTACGAAGCTCTCCAATTCCTGGGCGTCGCGCGCCGCTGAAGACTTCGGCTCCGGTCTGCAGATCGGGGGCAGATGCGCTGACTGCGCTTGAGGCGGACGCGCGCGCTCGCGCTTAAGAGCGCCCACCTCCTCCGTCAGCACACGGATGCGCCTCAGCACATCATCCAGGATGGCGCTGTGCCCCTCCTGGTCCTCGGTCAAAGAACTCAGCCCGGCGCCCTGTCTCTGCGCTGGGACGATTGCTGCAGCCACTGAATTTGTTGCTGCTGCTCCAACGAACGGCTGATGAGGTTTGTAAACCCCTCGTCCGGGTGCATCCCAACTAGGGCCTCGAGCCTTGAAATGCGATCTGAGTGGCTCGCCATTGCCACTGCTTCTAGGTAGGGTTCTTGGCTCTTCTTGAAGGTTTCTTGGCAGTCGCCTTGACACAGATCAGGCTGATTCCAAGCTCCGCCTTCAAGAATGCTGATAGATCTTCTTGGCAGAATCTGAGCACTTCTTCTCCACAAGAACGCTCGGATCAAATCCTTGGCAAGAAGCTGAGCACTTCTTCTCCCCAAGAACGCTACCAATCCTTGGCAAGAAGCTGAGCGCTTCTTCTCCACAAGAACGCTCGGCTACCAAATCAGGGCTGCTTCTTGACAGTAAACAGCTCTGATACCAACTGTCACCCGGCTAGGTCTAGGGCCTTAATTTTTTTCTTTAGATGCGGAAGCACCTAGCTGGATGATGGCCTTGGCGCTGCGCGCCAAGTACAGCCACTCCTCTATCAGAGTTATGCACCCACAGCAGGTGAGGTTGTAGGGAACCTCGCCTCCCCTTAGCCCTGCTCCCCCCTTAGATGATCGCACGATCCCCTTTGGCACCCCAGTCAATCAATCACATGCCAAACACAGGATATACGGGACTGCCGTCCCAACCTCTTTGATTATACAATCCCCAAGAGGACTGACAAAGGTATTGTGCACCGTGCACTACAAAAGACTCCCACATGACAGATCTTCCTACCTTGCCAGTTTGGCTACAAGAAACCCTCGCAGCCCCTAGTCGCGCGTAGGGACCCTTCCCTTCTGCAGCGACCGTCGCTTGTGCTCCTGCCTCGCCCAAGGAACGCACCAGCAGTCTCCTAGCGCATCAGCACGCCGTCGACTGATCTCCTCCAGGATGATCGCCTCCTCCCAAGGCTGATCGCAGGACGTCTCCTTCCCTTCCTTGGCAGATCCTTCCTCTCCTTTCAAGGGAAACTCAGAGCTCAGCCCAAGACTGGCTGATCTCTGATTTGAGCTTTCGATCCCCAAGCTCCCTTCAAGCTCCTCTCTCTAAGCTGCCTCAAATGAAGCCACCCCTCCTCTTAAATAGCCGCAGCCTTGCTCGGACGCTCCCCTAGCCGTTGCCATCAAACGGCCTTCTTGGATGCAACCGTCCAAGAAGCTGTTGCGCTGAACCGCCTGGACGCTCCTCCTCCTAGCCGTTGCATCCCAGCCAGCCCGCCTTGCCTTGCAACGGCCTACGGCTAGTTCAGCCAACTAACTAGCCGCTGCCATGCCAGAATCTGTTGCGCCCAACCTCCTGGCCAACAACCTTGCAACCTCTCCAACCGGCCAAGCTTCTAGAATGACTCGAGCCCACTTTGAACGAGTGCGCCCAAGTCCCATCTGCATCCAGCCCTGGCTTGCCTCTGTGCCAACCTCGCCAAGTGGCTGGGACGCGCGCTGGACATCTGGACATGCGCTGGGCGGCGCGCGCCCGCCTGGCGCGCGCCCGCTGCGCGCTGGGCACCTGGCGAGGTTCTCTGACAACCTCGCCAAGCCACAGCTGATGGCCGATAGGCGCGCGCCCTCCTGGCGCGCGCGCTGGTGGGCGGGCCGCCTGCCCGCCCGCTGGTCGCAGGGTTGCCAGGCGCGCGCCCGCCTGGCGCGCGCTCTGGGCTGGCGTTGGCGCTGAACAACCTCGCCACGCCGCCTGCCGTGCGCTGGGGCTGCTGCGCGCTGGGCCACGCCCTCCTGGCGTGCGCGTGCAGCTGGGCGCGGGCGCTGGCAACCTCGCCATCGCCGCGCCGCTGACTGCAAGGCTACAGTGCGCTGGACCACGCCCGCCTGGCGTGCGCGCACTGTGGAGCGCTAGGCTGCAGTGCGCTGGGCCACGCCCGCCTGGCGTGCGCGCACTGCTTAGCGCTGGGCACTGGCAACCTCGCCAATGCCGCGCTGTGGCAGGCCGCTGTGCGCTGGGCCACGCCATCTGGCGTGCGCGCACAGCGGGGCGCTGGGCGCTGGCGCCAATGAGGGGCTGGGCACGCCGCAGCGCGCCCAGTTGGTCGCGCGCTCACCTGCCACCGCCT
Organism: Calamus simplicifolius; assembly: GCA_900491605.1. Lineage (NCBI taxonomy): Eukaryota > Viridiplantae > Streptophyta > Magnoliopsida > Arecales > Arecaceae > Calamus > Calamus simplicifolius. The sequence goes on along the minus strand of UESW01000757.1, from coordinate 7,371 downwards.
CCTGCTTCAGGGCCGGTGAGCTGCGCGCACCTTCGGTCTTCTTGGCCGCGCGCGCCTGCTGATCACTTGCGCGCTGATGCAGGGCTCCGCGTGCCGTCGCGTCTGAAGTGTGAGCCCGCATCCGACCATGGCGCATTGGCTCCCAAGTTCACGCCACATGACATGGGGTGTGCCCACCCCAGGACGGCGCGCACATCCTGTTGCGCGGTCATTCCGCCCGGGTAGGCCCTCGGACGCCTACCTCGCCCGCGCTGCGCGCCACGGGCTGCGCGCATCGGCCCTCCTGGCCGCGCGCTAGGGGCGGTAACACTACCATTCTGACGCGGCGTCGAGTCTCCCGCCACCCCGGGGGCTCCAGTGAAACGAGCGGCATTGCAACTCGGTCCGCAACGGGCAAGCCTCCGGAGAGCGCTAGGGAACCTACTGCTGGGACCGGCGACGCATCCACCAGCCGGCCCGCTACGAACATCGTGTCGCGGCCCAAGGCCGGACGACCACGACGGACACGCACGAGCCCCGCTAGGGCCAAGGCATCGGCGGACCGAGGATTCGGAGGGCGACGAGACTGACACATGGGGGCCAAGCCCGACGCCCCGGTCGCGCGCCGTGGAGGTGCCCCGCGACGAAGGCCGCGAAGCCCGTGAAGTGGGCGAAGCTATAGCGAGTGGGGACGCGCAGAGGCCGGCGATGCGTCCACTAGCGGGGAAGATGCGAACATCAAGGTGCAGCCATCTAGGGACAGGGCATCGGCGGCCCAAGGATTCGAGGGGCGACGGAAGTGGCACAAGGCCATGCCCGACGCCCCGATCGGCCACCGGGGGAGGTAACATTCATGGCCGAGAACTTTGCGCGCTCCAGCGGGCTTGGCCAAGGCCCTTGCGCACGCCCGCGGGCGTGGCCAAGGACCTTGCACGGTCCCGCGGGCGCGCGCCCAGGCTTCGCCTTTCAGGCCTGCGCGCGTTGCCGCCACGCACTCCGCCGGAGAGTTGAGCACGCGAGCGCGCGCATCCAAGTACGCCGTCCGCGGCGCACGCCTGACCGACAAGCTCCGGAGGGCAGCGGCCGCGGGCCAAGCGCGCAGAACGCGACGGAGGGTCGCAGGCGACCCCGCGGGCGTGGAATAAGCGCGCCCGCGGCGGGGGCTAAGGACTTTGCGCGCGCCCGCGGTCGCGCGCACCGAATCCGCCGTCCAGGCCTGGCCCGCCCCCAAGGGCCGCGCGCGTGCTTTCAGCCTGGCCAAGGCATCATCGACGGACCGAGGCTTCGAGGGGCGACGGGACTGGTAGAGGGGCCAAGCCCGACGCCCCGGTCGCCCACCGTGCAGGTGCACCCCACGACGAAGGCCGCGAAGCCCGGGACGGGGGCGAAGCTATAGCGAGTGGGGACCCGCAGAGGCAGGCGAGGCATATATCCACTAGCGCGGCCGCTGCGAACATCGCGATGCGGCCCTAAGGCCGGACATCGACGTCGGACGCACGAGACCAGCTAGGGATAGTGCATCGGCGGCCGAAGGATTCCAGGGTCGACGGGAGTGGCACAAGGCCAAGGCCGACGCCCCGGTCGGCCACCGGGGAGGCAACATTCCTGGCCGAGAACTTCGCACGCGCCAGCGGGCATGGCCAAGTCCCTTGCGCACGCCCGCGGGCGTGGCCAAAGACCTTGCGCGGTAACGCGGGCGCGCGCTCCGGCTCCGCCTTTCGGGCCTGCGCGCGTTGCCGCCACGCACTCCGCCGGAGGGTTGCGCACGCGTGCGCGCGCATCCAAGTACGCCGTCCGCAGCGCACGCGTGACCGACACGCGCCGGGGGGCAGCGGCCGCGGGCCGCGCGCGCAGTCCGCGACGGAGGGTCGCAGGCGACCACAAGGGCGTGGCATGCGCGCGCCCACGGCGGGGGCTAGGGACTTTGCGCGTGACCTAGGTCGCGCGCGGCGAATCCGCCGTCCAGGCCTGTACCGCGCCCATGGGCAGAGCGCGTGCTTTCAGCCTGGCCAAAGCATCATCGACGGACCGAGGATTCGAGGGGCGACGGGACTGGCGCAGGGGCCCAGCCCGACGCCCCGGTCGCCCACCGTGGAGGTGGTGCCCCGCGACAAGGGCCGCGAAGCCCAGGTCAGGGGCGAAGCCATAGCGAGTGGGGACCCGCAGAGGCCGGCGAGGCATCCACTAGCGCGGCCGCTGCGAACGTCGCGATGCGGCCCTAGGGCCGGACATCGACGGCGGAAGCACGAGACCAGCTAGGGACAGTGCATCGGCGGCCCAAGGATTCCAGGGTCGATGGGAGCGGCACAAGGCCGAGCCCGGCGCCCCAGTCGCCCACCAGGGAGGTAGCCCTCGGCATGATCCGCGCCGCCGAGGGCGGAGGAGGGGAGCA
>UESW01000756.1:0-23387 GCA_900491605.1 Calamus simplicifolius | reverse complement strand
CTTATTAAGTTTGATACCATAGTCTTCAAGTTGTCGCTTAATCCATAGGATTTGCGCACAGCAACTTCCAGCTGCTACATATTCAGCTTCAGTAGTTGATAATGCAACTGAATTTTGCTTTTTGCTAAACCATGTGATTAAGTTACTGCCTAAGAAATGGCATGCACCACTTGTGCTTTTTCTATCAATTTTACATCCGGCATAATCAGAATCTGAATATGCAATTAGGTTTAATGTGGAGTCTCTAGAATACCATAAACCTACATTTTTTGTGCCATTTAGATATCTTAAAATTCTTTTAACAGCTATTAAATGTGATTCTTTAGGTTCAGCTTGAAATCTAGCACACAAACATACTGCAAACATTATATCTGGTCTACTTGCTGTTAAATAGAGAAGGGATCCGATAATACCTCGATAATACTTCTGATCAACCTTCTTACCTTCTTCGTCTTTGTCTAGCTTGCATGAAGGACTCATTGGTGTTCCAAGGGGTTTCATTGTTTCCATACCAAACTTTTTGAGTAGTTCTCTTGTGTACTTGGTTTGGTTGATAAAGATTCCCTCCTTGCATTGTTTGATCTGGAGTCCAAGGAAGAAGTTGAGTTCTCCCATCATGCTCATCTCGAATTCTCCCTGCATTAACTTGCAAATTCTTGACAAAGAGATTCGTTAGTAGCACCAAAAATAATGTCATCTACGTATATTTGTACTACAAGTAAATCTTTACTTTTTCTTTTCAAAAACAAGTTTTATCAACATTTCCTCTTGTAAAATCATTTTCTATTAAAAATTTACTTAACCTATCATACCAAGCTCTAGGTGCTTGTTTCAAACCATATAAAGCTTTGTGCAATTTAAAAACGTGATTTGAAAACTCGTGATCTTCAAAACCTGGTGGTTGTTCTACATAAACTTCTTCATTAATAAGTCCATTTAAAAATGCGCTTTTTACATCCATTTGAAATAGGTTAATGTTCATATGACATGCAAATGCAAGTAAAAGTCTAATGGCTTCTAGTCTAGCTACAGGTGCAAAGGTTTCATCAAAATCAATACCTTCTTCTTGACTATATCCTTTAGCAACCAATCTAGCTTTGTTTCTAATTACTATGCCATTTTCATCTAACTTATTTCTAAAAACCCATTTAGTTCCTATAATTGAATGGTTTTTAGGTCTTTCAACTAAAGTCCAAACATTATTTCTAGTAAATTGATTAGTTCTTCTTGCATAGCTAACATCCAATTATTATCTTTTTCAGCTTCTTCTATAGTTTTAGGTTCTATTTGTGATACAAATGCAAGATGATTACTAATATTTCTCATGTATGATCTAGTCCTTATTCCTTGAGATGGATCGCCTATAATCAATTCCTTAGGATGACTATAAGCATATCTCCAGTCTCTTGGAAGATCTACATCATTATGATCATTATTAACATCATCATCCTTATGTGAATCATTATCTTTAGCCTCTTGTTCATGATCAGAAGATACTTCAATATTAAGTTTTTCAAGATCTTTTTCAATTATGTTTGTATCTTCCTCATCATCATCTTTTCAGATCCAGTGCTAAAGATTCATCGAAACTACATGAATGGATTCTTCAACTACTAAGGTTTTCTTGTTAAAGATTCTATATGCCTTACTAGTTGTTGAATAACCTAGAAAAATTCCTTCATCAGATTTAGCATCAAATTTTCCTAAGTTGTTTTTACCATTATTATGAATGAAACATTTACATCCAAATGCATGAAAGTATTTTATATTTGGTTTTCTTTCATTCCATAATTCATAAGGTGTTTTCTTTAATATTGGTCTTATTAAAGCTCTATTTAAGATGTAACATGCTGTGTTAATTGCTTCCGCCCAAAAATACTTTGGTAAGTTGCTTTCACATAGCATGGTACGGGCCATGTCTTCTAAAGTTCTATTCTTTCTTTCAACTACACCGTTTTGTTGTGGAGTCCTAGGGGCTGAAAAATTATGATTAATTCCATTTTCAGTGCAGAAATTTTCAAATAAGTGATTTTCAAATTCTGTTCCATGATCACTTCTTAGAGATACTATAGTAGTGTTTTTCTCATTTGTGACTTTCTTGAAAAATTTCAGGAACATCGAGAAAGTCTCATCTTTGTGAGCTAAAAACATTACCCAAGTATATCTAGAATAATCATCTACAATCACTAGACCATATTTCTTTCCTCCTAGACTTGTGGTTCTAGTTGGTCCGAAATAGGTCCATGTGAAGTAGCTCTAGTCCCCTAGAAGTTGAAACAATGTTTTTAGATTTAAATGAACTTCTAGTTTGTTTTCCAAATTGACATGCATCACATATTTTATTATTTTCAAAATCTAATTTAGGTAAACCTTTGACTAAATCCATTTTAATTAGTTTTGAAATAAGGTGTGTGCTTGCATGACCTAATCTACGATGCCACAACCAACTAATATCATTAATGTTAGCATTATCAGCAATTAGGCAATGACTACTCTTAGAAGTTTTGTCTGTGTCAACTAAGTATACATTGCCAAATCTATAACCAGTAAAAACAATGCTATCATCAATAGAATTAGTTACAGTGCATAATAGAAGATTTAAATGAAACATTAAAGTTTTTATCACATAATTGACTTATACTAATTAGATTATGCTTTCAAACCATTAACATAAAGTACATTTCAATAGATATGGATGGAGTTATGCGAACTTTACCAAGGCCCAAAATTTGACCTTTACCGTTATCGCCAAATGTCACAACTCCACCTACATTTTCTTCTAGGGTGATGAATTCCTCTTTGTCACCCGTCATATGTCTTGAGCAGCCGCTATCAAGATACCACTTTTCTTTGATCTTTTGGCTACAAGACATTCCTGCAATATCATCAAACTTTATGTTTAGGTACCCAAGCTTTCTTGGGTCCTTCATGGTTAGCAGCAAAAAATTGTTCCTTTCGGAACCCATATTTTCTTAGCTTTAATATTTAACTTGTTGTTATTTAACGTTTTGCATTCAAAGGATTTGTGACCTTTTTCATTACATTTAAAACAAGTTATATTACCTTGGTTGGCTTTTATAAAAATATTCTTTAGTGATTTCTGTTTTCTTAATGTGTTATATCCTAAACCAGCTTTGTCAAAAACAGCTTTTTGACTATCTAGATCATGTTAAGTTTAGTTGAACTTAAAGTGAATTTCTCAACAATGTCCTTATATTTTTTAACATCTTTCTTAAGAGAGTCAATTTCTTTAGCTTGCTGTTCTTTATCTAAAGCTAAAGTTTCTATTTGATCTTTTAAATCTTTAGTTGAGTTTTTAGTTTCAGATTTTAATAAATCTTTTTCTTGATTAAGATTATCTCTTTCTTTCCTAAGTTCTTCTTTTTCATTAGTTAAGTTCTTAACTTCTAAAGCTAATTCATTTTACTTTTAGCTAAACTAATGTTATCATTTTTCACAGATTTAAATTTCTTTTTCAACAATTTAAAATCTATCATAAGTTCATTAAAGCCTCAAACATTTCATCAAAAGTAAAATCATCATTTGAGTTTTCAGAACTTACCTCATTGTCGCAGTCGTCGTCGTTGGCCATGAAGCAGATGTTGGCAACTTCCTTTTGCTCTTCTTCTTCGATGAAGAAGACTCATCAGACCATGTTGCCATGTATGCTTTCTTCTTTTTCTTGTAGGCCTTTTTCAGCAAAGGACAATCATATTTAAAATGCCCTGGCTTTTTGCACTCATAACATATTAAGGGCTCTTTTTCTTTCTTTCTCCTTGTCCTTTTTCTTATCCTTTTCTCCTTCATTTCTTGCTCCAAATTTCTTTTTGTGGAAGGGCCTTTTTCTCATAAATCTCTGAACTTCTTGGCCAAGAGAGCAGTTTCATCATCATCTTCATCACTATCATCACTGCTGCTCTCTTCCACTTCTTTTGCAGCCTTTAGAGCAATGGTTTTCTTCTTTTTAGTTTCCTCCTCAATATGCTGCCTCATTGTCAATTCGTGGGTCATGAGAGATCCTAGAAGCTCCTCTAAGGGTAGTGCATTGAGGTCTTTGGCTTCTTGGATTGCTGTGACTTTTGCTTCCCACGATCTTGGCAATGACCTGAGTATTTTGCGAACAAGATCAGCATTAGTATAAACTTTTCCTAGACTTTTCAAACCATTCACAATATCGGTGAATCTAGTGAACATGCATGTGATGGTTTCAGTTTGTTCCATTGTGAACAATTCATATTTATGAACCAAAATATTTATCTTTGATTCTTTTACTTGGTTTGTTCCTTCATGTGTAATTTCCAACCTATCCCATATTTCTTTAGCGGAATTACAAGTAGAGATGCGGTTGAATTCATTTGAATCTAAGGAACAATATAAGATATTAATGGCTTTGGCATTAAGTTGAGCCATTCTCCTATCATTATCATTCCAATCCCTTTCGGGCTTTGGAACAATAGTGCCATCAATAAGGTGTGTGGGTGTACTAGGTCCATTTAATATAACACCCCAAAGCTCATAATCAGAAGCTTGAATGAATATCCTCATTCTAGCTTTCCAATAAGAATAGTTTGAGCCATTAAAAAGTGGAGGTCTATTCGTAGAATGACCTTCAGCAAAACTAGAACCACTTTGTGTTGCCATAATGACCTTTAGCTCTTGATCGTGAGATCAAACTCTAAATGAGCACTATGCTCTGATACCAATTGTTGGCCCAGATGGCAACCCAAGAGGGGGGGGTGAATTGGGTTCTTAAAAATTTAAGTCCTTTTTAACTTTATTGATTATTAGCAAGATGTGCAAGTGAGATTAACTAATAAGCAAAGCACAAGCAGTTAACAAGAGAGATAGAGAAGAGAAAATGAACACGGCAAACACAAAAGTTTTATAGTGGTTCGGTGTATCCAACACCTACATCCACTCCCAAGGATCACTTGGGTCCACTATAATCACACCGATTACAGCTGAGTTGTTTTACAAGATCACAACTCAAACTTGTTGTTTTCACGGGTCACAACGAACCCAGCTGGTTTTGCGGGCTTACCAGCACAAAACCCTACACGTTGTTTTGCGGGCTAACAACAAACCTTACTCGTTGTTTTCACGGGATCACAACGAACCCAACACAAGCACTCCGGCTTGTAACGAGGTAAACCTACCTCCACTGATTCAATCCACTGATTGAACCAGTAACCAAGTGAAATCAAAGTATTTGTAACAAAAATGCTCCTTCTTGAGCAGATATACAAATTTAAGAATAAATAAAAACTAGGGTTAGAAACGCCTGATGGTTTTCGGATGATTGCAGCAATGGCTTTCTCCCTTTTCTCCTTGAAGAGTTGAATCGATGCCTCAGCAAGATTCCTCAATCGTTGAAAGCTTTGGAGAATGTGTTGCCTCTTTTTGAACTTGGGAATGGCTGAAGATTTTGCACGTTGGATTGCTTTTTGCCTTCCTCTTGAGCTTTGAGAGTCGATCAAATGATGCACACGAATCTCTCTCAAATGCAAAGATTGAATCTCTCCTTGAATCAAATGATTCTACAATACTCTCAGTTTTCCCCTTTTTGATATTCAATAGGCTCTCACTATTTTTCTCTCTTGCTCTTCTATATGTTATCTCTATCTTTTTTTCTATTTGAATCTGGCTCCTCTATTTATAGATCCTGAAAAGATATAGCCGTTAGACACAGTAAAATATAGCCGTTGATTCAAAATATTACCGTTGGTGCTGATGTGTCAACTCAAAAATTCCGCCCAGATTCCGGGGAGTCGGCTCGAGTACTGTGCGAGTCGCTCGAACACGCGAATCCAGAACGCACCAAAAAGAGAATTTTCAGGGGTCGACTCGCGAAAAGCTGGGAGTCGACTCGTGACTTTCAGGGGTCGACTCGCGAAAGCTGGGAGTCGACTCGAGAAGCACTCAAAAATGAGTCTTCTGCCGTCTGAGTCGAGTCGGCTCGCACAGTCATGAGTCGGCTCGAGAAAGTTCAGGGGTCGACTCGGAAACTCTCGAGTCGGCTCGGGACTGATACAAAAATCAGAAAACATTCTGATTTGCTTTGAAAATCATCCCAACCAACTTTGAAATATAAATATGACTTGAATAATGTTGATTTAACAGTAATGCTCAATTTCAAAGCATTTTCATTAATTCATTGATCTTTAAAAGAGTGGTATAAAAATCATTTTTGAATTCATAAGTATAGCTCACTGAAACATATATTCAATTGATTCAAAAACTCATTACACATTAACAGTTCATAGTTTCCAATTTGAAATTGCTCATAGTAAGAATATTTCATTGATTGACTTAACATGTTCATAGCCTTTTAGAAAGTAAAGTAATGTCTTTTGGAAATCATCAAAATCAATAAGTTGGGGCAATTATGTTCAATAATTTCTCAACAAAAGCTTTATTGCAGGCTTAAGCTTCGGTTTGGATTTTCTTTTGTGAGAATGATACCTAGCATTCTTCCCCAAAAAGGAGAGAAAAAGGAAAAGAAAATAATCTTAAATGCATGAAAACACGATAATAACCGTGAGAAGTTTTAAGTTCTCGATGAAGGCATGTTATTTGCAATCAATAATTTTAGCTTAGGATATTGCTATTGAAAATTTGTGCTTGGAGACACTATATATGATTACAGGGCATACATCAAACCTGGAATTCCAGATTTCTATGATTTTACACTGAAATCTGCAGAAGTTCTTTTTAAGCATTTCTAAGATTTAATTTTTATAGGAATAACCCTCAATTTAAGTTATAGCTCAGGGATGTGAGCCAATAATAAGGACTGGGAATTTGTTGTATGTAATATGAGCACCCTCTCATTACGTAAATATGGAGTTGGCACATGATAAATGCATCAAAAGCTGTAAATTTTTTGACCATATTTTTTTATTTTATTCGACTTAGGACATATTGGAATTTGTTTAGAATTGTTTCATTAGGTTTATCTTTTCATTTTGTTGAAGTTTAAATTTCATGCCTAGCTATAGCCTACACAAGGGACAAATAGCTGGTAGCCCAGCTGGTTGGTACCAATCTCCCAAAGTGAGAGGTTTTATGTTCAAGTTGGAGAGGTGGATAATAATTGTGACAATGTCAAAAAAGAAAAGAAAAATATATAGCTAACAAGGCAAACTAATTGAGATTTGAGTGTTTTGTTTCGGCCTCATAATAATGATTTTTAAGCACCTAGACATGTGACTTCAGAATATTTGAATAGGATGGGAGTTTTCCTAGCTGTCTTATCCTGTGCCTGTGAGAAAACTAATCAAGATGGAAGCAAGACATGGAAATCCATCCACAAGGGTAGAAGAAAATGCTGGAAGAATGGGAAAAAAAGAAAGGTAGGAGAAAAGAAGAAAAGAAAAGAAAAAAAAGGAAGGGAAGAAGAGGAAAAAAGAAAGAAAAGGAGCAAGGGACAAGAAAAAGAAAGAGTGGAATGAAAGAATAAAAGGAAAGAAGAAAGAGTGCAAGGAAAGAAGAAGAAACATGGAGTAAGGGGGAAGAAAAAGAAACAATTGAAAGAAAGAATAAAGGAAAAAAAAGAAGAAAATGTAAAGAAAGAAAGGAAGAAATGGAGGAAGAAAAAGAAAGGAAGGAAGAAGGGGAAAAAAAAGAAGGAAAAGAAATAATCAAAGGATGAAACAGGAATGAAAAAGGGGAAAGAGACTGAAGGTACATATGGAGATGCTTGATCGAGATGACTGGCATGAATTAGGATGCGGTGGGACAATGGAGCATCTCGTTCCATGGAGAAGCCAAGATATTCCATTTATGCAAGATTTAAAACCTTGGTTAGAGGCATCAAAAAGTTTGTTAAAAGTAATCAAGGTGTATATATTTGAATCTAAAGGGCTAGCTCAAACTCCTAGGTCACAATAGAGATTTGGAATAGAAGAATTTAGTGGCATATCTTTCAAAGAATCTTCCATTAGATTGCCTTCATTTTCCTTTTCCCCTTGTAGATCAACTCTCTTAATCCACAACATTTTCCTCCTTTTCCAATATTCCACTTCGAAGTTGCCTTTCATTGTTGAAGCATTAGATTCTCGAATGTAAAATCCAACTATAAGAACTTGATGCCTAACTATCTATTATGATATTTGTGGTCCCTATTAATCATTCCGCATTATACTAGTGGTTTAACCAAGGTTTGTACTATTTGTTTCTCTTTTGGTATCAGATATGAAACTAATGTTGTATTGATAGTCTTGTTCTTGGCACGGATTCCACATATCGGTTTGCTACTAATGTGAGTTGGTATGCCTGCATGCGATGGCATGGTTTTGGTTCTACAAACCATGGATTTAACTGCGCTTAGCACTTGTTGCCCTTATCAAACATTAAAGAGGGCAAATAAAGTGTTCGGATCGATATTTCATGTTTCTCTACTCTAATCTCAACAAGTATTGGCGTGGCTAACTGGAAAACATTCTATGCTCTAGATGAAAACATCATTAAGTTTAAATCAAACTTCTTTATGCATGCAGAACATCCATACAGAACCAACATGCTAAAAATCATTCATGATGTTTACTAAAATAATCTTAAACTAACATCATTAAGGATGGACAAACCAGGTACAGTTCAATTTCGAAACAAGCAGATGAGAATCCTAGTTTCTGCACAAAGTTTACGGTTCTCATAGAACCTTCATTAGAAATAAGAGTGCACATAGCCTAATAGGTTCAGGATTCATAAGATCATTCAAGTTATTTCACTGATCCATATACCTATGTTTCGTTGTACAATCATTGACTTCCCTCTCCTGCTTTAGAAGCTTTTGTATTTTATAGCAAAGAGCAAATTTGTATAGCTACCACTATCATTTATTCATCTGAATTACTTAAAGCTAAATATTGTACCATTCCACCTTTAAAATCTTCATAGAGTAGTTGTGTTAAGTAAAGCCTGGGAGAGAAGGTTAGTCTTACATTTTTCAGTCATTTAATTATGATGTGACCGTATTTTGGACCAGCTAATCATTTTCCAAGGTTTTGCCTCCTTGTTCCCTTGCATGAATTCACTTCTGACTCCTGCCTGCCCTTGCAAGTATTATGTAAGAGGCCCAATTCAGCAACTAGTGTTCTGGCATTGCTAGTATGAGTTATGCCTCTTCAAACAGCTGATGAAACAGAAAAAGTATTATAATAAACACCTCACAATGCTTGCAAGTGTTTGCAGCGTGACAAAGCTGGATTTGTTTGCTTATGCTTATTATAACTGCATGATGATCTGTTTCTTCTGCTGTTGTACATTACCCCTGGAGTGTAAGTTATCTTTTTGCATGTTGCCCATGGAGAATTTTTATTGCACTCAGTTTTTACTATTGCTGATAAAACTGGTAGGTTATCCATTGTATACCTGATGTTGTTCATCTCCTTTAAGCTGCTAATCTAGTTGCCTACAGATGTAGAGACAACTCGCCATTTTTTGTTAGAATGGCTCAGCTACACATGCCGTTATATTCCGGTTGGTCTGCTGGATGTCATTCCACAACGGATAAATTGGAGACCCCCCAACTACTATGGTCGTAATGATCTCGAGACCATGATGGCATCCGATTCAGCTGCTGATTTGGGTATCTTGTTTCTCTCCCATCTTTGATTTGCATCTATCTTATACATTCATTTGCTGATTTTTTAATCTTTTTCTTAAAAAAATTATGTTTCCAAATATTTGAAATTCTGCTTGGCAAGGTACCAGAAGGCTTTACTTTTGCTCCGAAACATTAATCTAATGCTTATGATCGAGCAAAAACATCTGAGATATGAGACATTGGACCCCTCATGTCCTTCAAACTTCTGCGAGCTTGAGAAAAGGCTAGCATGGCCTAGCTAGGATTCTCTTGGTGTTGACACTACTAAAAGCAGAGCTCCAGACATTGCTAGTTAAATGCTATTGATCTAGTTCTGACGAGACTACCAAAGAATCAATATATGTCCAAGATAATTTGAAATCATTGTTTGCATATTTGGGTCACTGCAAGCATGCGCAAAGCGGAAATATATATTGTTGTATCTTTTCTTTTTCCTTTTTTTTTATTTTAAGTGGTGGATGGACAGTATTTAATCATCAAATGAGTCGATTTATGTGTTGATCATTTGTTAGATTGTCTTTTTCTCTTCTTTTAGGTTTTTTTTCACAGATTAATATATCTACCGTTCTAATTATTGGGAATACACCCTCAATCACCCTCAGAACAAATATGCGGAACGTGTTTTAATGAAAAAACTATGCGTGCATAATCATAGAAAAATATACCGATCTACCACAATCACAGAATATGCGGAATAAAAAAACACTACACAAAAACACCAAATTTACGTGGAAACCCCTCCAATGTGAAAGGGAAAAACCATGGGGCAAATTCCGAAAGCACTTCACTAATCTGAATAAAAGATTACAACTTTTCTCCTAATTTCTTTTTGCCCAAAAATTAGGAAACACTTCGAACTTAAAATAATAGTTGATATGGGTTCAAGAAGGATCTCACCAACGTGTGGTTGCTCTTCCGTGCCCCCCAAATCTGCTCTCAACTCGTCCGTATCGACCTCCTGAGGTTGCACAGGATTTCTTCCAAGCCTGGGCTTCTCTGGATCTCTCTCAGGCCGCACACAGCTCTCTCCCCACAATCTGGGATTTTTTCTTCTCTCGTATCTCCCACATACGGATCTCTCTCCCCCTAATCTGGGATTTTACCCTTTTTGAAAATAGCTCCGTAACAAACTGTGACGCAGTTTGTTATCATGGGCCGGTTCCCTCCCCACGTGGAGGGAGCACCCAACACTAATGCTTGATCTAACTAAAGAAAATGATGGTACTTTTGTGCAACTATATAAATTTTTGAAGAATGGCAAAGGCATTCCTAGCATTGTGCCAATCAACACTTAGAAATTGGATTCAATTATAAGTAGCTAATAGAAATATTAAGGCCTTGTTTAGTTTGTGATTCAGAAAATTATTTTTGAAAACATGGATTGTATCTATAAATTTAAGTTATATTATGTTCATTTTTAGTATTCGAGAATACATTTGGTTGGTATTTTCGAAAGATCGCGAAAAAAAGGAAGAAAGTGAATCTGTGAGTTTTGATTTTTTAAAAAAGGAGGATAAAATCTAAAAAATATTTTTTGAAAAAGAAAGAATAAAATATGAAAAATAAGAAAACATTGCTAACTCATTTTGAGAAAGGAAGGGTAAAATCTGAAAAACGTCTTTTGAAGGAAGATAAAATATGAAAAATGTCTTAGATGAATATGAAGAAAATATTGCTTCAATGTTTTTTAGATTCATTCAGATTTTTAGGATCGTTCCAAAAAAGTATTTTCAAAAATAATTTGATCATTTCCGTATTATATGTTAGATTTCTTATTTTTAAAATAAAAAATTTAATCCAAATCGATGGCCAAATGGATCCTAATTTATTCATTCAGGCACCGTGGGCCCGATCGGGACCATAGGTCCTTTGCGCCGGGGATGCGTCGCTCGAGGGGGTTGACCGGGTTGCGGCGGACCGCGGGAGCCAGATGGGGGTCCATGACCGCGACCGTGAGGGCCACGATGGGGAGGCGACGATGCTGCATGGACATGGCCAATCGGGTTTTACTTACTTGATGGGTGGACCCATCTTGAGGAAAGGAACTTGGGGGTGGGCCTCGGTGTGTGGTGCCCCATAAAATTACGTACTAGGCACATATGGTGAATATAATTGTCCCATGGACTTTGTAATAGAAATAAACATATGCGGCGCTCCATAAACTTTCTTAGTCATGAGAAAGAAGCAACATGAGAGGTAGGGGTGTAATCGACCCGAGTCGAGTCGGCACAGTGCCAAGCTCAAGCTCGACTCGACTCTAAAATTTAAAGCTATAAACTCGACTCGAGCTCGATCGAGTTTCTTATTTAGAGCTCGAACTTGAGCTTGATGAAATACTCGATATACTCGAGCTTGACTCGACTCGACTCGAATTTTTATATAAAAATTAAAAATTAATTTTTAAATTAAAATAAAATATGTTTTCAGTTAAAAATTCAAAGGAGTTATATATATTTAGGATAATATTATAAATATGTATAATTATAAGGGTAAAATAGTAAAATTAAGTAAGCTCATTTAAGCTTGCAAGCTTTTCGAGCTGAGTATTTTAATACTCAAACTCGAATCGATAATATACTCAAGTAGCTCAAGCTCAAAATCAACTCGATAAGCAGCGAGTCGATTTCGAGTATTTTTTGAGTCGATATCGAGCTACTCGTGAGCTATCTCGACTCAGTTACACTCCTAATGAGAGGAAGAAGAGGAGGAGCCTCCTAAAGGGGAAGAGAAACAAGAGACGAAAAGGAGTAGTAGAAGGAAGAGAACAAGAGGAGGAAGAGGCAGGTTGGTGGTGGTGGTGGTGGGCTTGGACGGGTTTGTCGGTAGCTATAAGGCAGGGTTGACCCGGGGATGGGGAAGCCGTTGAGTTTGATGGCGGTGCTTGACAGCATGATGATGGACATGTTTGACATGCCATATAAGCTAACGAAGTAGACGGATGGTGACCCTGTCATTGAGGGAGATCCATGATGCAGTGCTTCCAGTTATACCTGGAGAGCTCGGCAGGCGAAAGCCATAACTAGTTACCTATCAGCCAAATGTGGCACCTACTCTCTAGTGGTTATGTGGGAAAAGAATTGCTTGGGTCCTAATTTTTCATCCATTTCCTTTTTTTCTTTTTACAAGGATCTTGGGAGGGTTTGGGTAATCCTCCTAGCATCATTAATACTCCTAGCATCATTAACAAATTTAAGAGTGTAACAAGACTTAGAGTCTAATTAGATCTTAATTAGGTCACTGATCCTCTTACTTAGAGTTTAATGCAACCAAGTAGAGTTCAATTAAACTAAATTTAGTGTAAATTGGCTTGAACCCAAATTAGTTAGACCTAATTAGCATTTTGGTTCAATAATTTGCATCTAATTTAAATTCTAACTCACCAATTTGACATAAATTGGGTTCTGGTTCAGTAATTTGGACCACTATCAGGTTCTGATTCAGACTAATTGGGTCCAGATCGATTGAGTTCAAGTTAATTGGATCCAAAATCGGATCAGGGTCTTATTGGGTTGAACCACATTGGACATGAACTGGTTCATGGCCAAACCAATCTGATGAACAGTAAACCACCCGAACGCGAGGTATCCCCCATTGCCCTCTTGGCCAAACCAGGACCGTGCCCTAGCTGGACATGGTGATTATCGACTGCGAATCCTGGGTGGTATTGTCACCAAATCACTTTTCTTGATCGTCAAAGAGCATCCGATCACCTTCTCCGATGGAGTAGGGGTCCTTCGATGGGCTTCTCCCAATGGGGAACTTGCACAAAGTCCATGAGGCCGGTGATTCCAGTGGAAACCCTCCGACACTCAAGTTAGTGCTCTAGGCAACAGCCGTGAGCTTGAAAGTAAGCTCGAGAGTTTTAGAGAGAAATGCTTTGTGTGAGTGTGTATGAGTTTTTCGTATTTGGTCGGGGTCTCTCTTACTCATTTTATGAATGTTTGTGAGGCTTGAGGCGTAACTACCTATCAGAGCATGCGCAGTAAGGCCAGAGTGGCAACAATTGCAGGGTTTGCCTCCTGCGTGGCATGTTAGAGTTGGTAGGCCAGGTCCTAATAGATTTGAGTGGTCATGGCAGGTCTCATCAGATTTGAGTGGTTGTAGCAGGGTTGGTAGGCCTTATTCTGTCAAATATGGACGATCGTAGCAGAGTTTGCAGGCTCTATCATGTCAGATATAGGTGGTCAAAGTAGAGTTGGTAGGTTCTGTCAAATCTGAGTGGCCACTGAATCTGTTTTCCACGTTGCATTTTCATTGAGATTTTGGATCATGAGAGATCGTTCGAATAGTCTGAATGGCTGCTGGGCCATACAAGTGGTCCCCACAAGGGGTTTTGCCTGGGTGGCCGATTTGAGGCTATACTTGGGTGGCTAGCTAGAGGCTCTTCCTAAGTTGTCGAGTCAGGGTCTATCCGGGTCTCTAGCTGGAGGCTCTATCCGGATGGCCGAGTTGGGGTCCTACTATCGGCACCCCTATCCTACCAGGGGCCACTAACAACAAACCTACACACCTGCGGTAATCAGATGAGGTTCTACTAGCCTTTATGTAGTGCTCCATAAAGAACTAGAAAACTCCAACAGATTATCACAAGCGGCAGACACTCGAAATTTGCATCATATTTAAAAACTTTTTATCATCTACTCAATTATATATGTATCTCACTACAAAAATCAAATCAGCACTAAGCATCATCCTGCTTAGATGATATTTCTCATGACATCCTCAGGCAGTTTACAAGCTCACATTTACAATCGACAATAAAATCAAGTACATGCATTATACTCATAATTCCCTCCATAACATAAGTCTTTCTTTCATTTCAAAGGGTTTAAGATACATCACCAAATCTCACTGTACACATACACATATACATATACATGAATGTTTTCCCATACTAACTCAATGTACAAAACTATCATTTATACTCTTGGAACCAGGCAGGTTTCAGCAACTAAGGGTCCCAATCCCGCTAATCTTAATCCTGCCAAACAAGCTCACTGATCTGAAAATAAAATATCAACAACAGAGAAGTGAGACCTATCTCCCAGTGACTGGATAACCATCTAACCCTAGAAGAAATTGAGAACCACAGAAATCACTTGTTTAACAGTATGCAGATATAATATAGCATGTGTAAACCCAAGTACATTTTTAACATGATATCAGATAACGTAAAATGTAGCTTATTCTTCAAATAATATACCAGTACTAAAATACTCTATAAATAACTTTTCACTGAAAAATAACTCATTAATATAAAGATCTGTGCATGATGCATTACACATAAAGATAGGCATTCTTTACCTACGGCCCAGACTTTCTTTATTTAATTTCCTGATCTCCACTGGGATCTACCTGCCCACTGGCATCTCATGTAAACCTTCCCCCTGGGATAAATACTTGGCCAACTGGTCATTTTTAAATCACAATATAAGCTTTTTAAAAGTTGTCCATTGGCATTTCCTTTTCAAATCCAGATGCAAGCTTTTAAATCTCATGATACTGGGTTGTGTGTGTACTACCTCTGAGGTACCACCCTACAGTCGCCCTTCTGCAGGTGTACTCTCATCGAAAGTGTAACTAGCAACAGAATCCTAGCACAAATAGCACCCCTTATCCATGCGGTTTACTTGGCAAAGTGCTTTGTTCCTTAATTCTAGAACCTCATGTTTTCACACTGCTCTACGGGCTATATAGTAATCAGCTCCACTTAGCTATACATTTCTGAATAATCTCTGAAGCCTCGGCCAAACCGAGCGATACATCTCGGAATAATCTCCGAAGCCTCGGCCAAACTGAGTGATATATTTCTGAATATCGTCTAAAGCTTCGGCCTAGTCAGGTGATCTCTCAGACACTTTAGTACGACCAAGGCATCCTATCATACTTCGGCAGAGGTAAGTAACCTTCCTCCACTTACCAGCAAGATTATATAAGTTATTTCATCCCCTCGAGTAGGAACATGTATGCATCATAAGTTCACAGGGCCGTCCAGGCCTCCCTCTGACCTAAACAGAGGTGAAAACTTTCTCCGCTGAGGACTGAATATCATGCTTAACAAAAATAAAGTACCAAAAGCATCACTGGACCTTTAAACTATGCTGCAATCCAGTAAGCATAACACAAGTAGAACGGCTTTCAACGCAGCCAGATCAAGAGAAGAAATAAGTATTCGAAGAAGAAAGATTAAAAACTTTCTTTATTGGTAAAAAATTACAACCTCCTAAGAGGCATTACAAGTGCATCATAGCACAGGAAATAAAGACAAATAAAATAAAAGCTCGGCTGAGCAACTTCGGTTGATAACGATGTTTTTGCATCCGACCCAAGAAATCAGAAAAACCAATCGGCTCCATTGGGCCACTGGTTAATGCCAAAGAGCAAAGTAGGCCATCCATGGATCCCTAGGATGGACACGTTGAGGGATCCTAACCAGGTCAAAGACCTATGGATGCTGATGCTGAGGATGCCTCCTCCCCCAAGTGGGATGCTAGACTGCTAGCCGCTGCCCAGCAACATGGACAGGGGACCAGCAGACCAACACCACTCTCCTCCTTCCTCACATGGGAAAAGATTCCTTAGGCAGATGAACTGAGAGATCCAAACTGAGGAAGGAGGTGAGTTCCATGTCTGCCATGGGGAATACGTATGCTTTACATTTCCTGTGGTCCATATGGCAAGTGACAAAGGCCACATAGGAAGCGCATACATGCACTCCCCATATGACCTCTGTGTGCCTTCTCATGCGCTCTCCATATGACCTCCGAGATTTCTCCCTTGAGGACTGCTTGCTCTCAGCAGCTTCTCCATCACCCCAGCTATCTTGGACGAACCAGCTTTCGAAAGGGAAGCTCGATCTCTCCGCTCTCAACCTTAATGAAATGGGTGCCATGAAAACCCTACAGCTCACAGAAGGAAGAGGTCTCGGGAGATGGCCTAGCACAGTCCGCTCCCTCCCCTTTTTATAGACAAACAAACCAGAAGCAACCATTAAAGCAGAGAGCCCTGGAATTCAAAATGCCTTGGCCGCACTACCACGTGGCAGGCCAAGGGAAAAGGGCGCATTTGAAGCGCGCCGGATGCGTCTCCCAAACCATGACGTAGGGCAGAAGATTTTTCTTTGGTTTCGAATTAGGAGCCTTAAATGCAGGATACCGTCTGCAGGTCCTGGAGATATGGGCTGGCCTAGGAAATCCCCTTTCGAAAATGATGCCGTCCAATGGCGATCGTGTGCTTATCGCATACGTTAAAGAGACCCGTGTTGGAAAAGGCCAACGGGATAAATGCCTTAAGCGGAAACGAAGCATCCTTCGGCAAACTGTGAAGCCGTTTCATCTACTTTGGTAAGGAGCGAGCCAGCTACTTGCTTCGGATAGACCGAACTATCCATCTACCCTCAGCCCCAGCCAAGGTATTTGCGCAGTTTTTGGTCATTTCGAGCCGAACCATTTTATGCCTCGCCAAACTGAGCTGACTTATGCATTTCGTACATCGGCCACTCCAATTTCCTTCAGGAGGAACCGGGATGATATTCAACGGTATAACTAAATAGCTTCATACATCAGCTTGACAAGTCTCTCTAGCCCCGATTAAACAAAGTACCCAGTTCGGAACCCCTGAGAGCGATTCGACCTTAAAACATGAATCACATATGTTTCATTTGCTGTCAGAAAAAGAACCTATGACGAAAAAGATCGTTCGAAAGACGATGACCAAAGCAATAACATGAACAAAAGGAGATTAAAGATTCATTCATTAAGTTTTGATCGAATTACAAGTTGAAAAAGCAAAAAATACATGAGCAACCCTTAAGAATCAGGGTTCGGGTCGGTCCCAGGGACCTTCTTGGCAACATCCGAAGGGATTTGACTCGCTTCGCCCACTTCGAATATTGTTGGAAGAGAAACCTCGGGTTCCTCGGCCGCAAGCTGAGGGCATCCTTCAGGAGCCTCAACCTCATTGGGACCCAAGATAGTGTCAAGGTCGACGTCTGACGAACGTCCTGCCGAACCTCCTCCGCAATAGATCTCCGAATGTCGTTTAAACGCTCGGCAGGAATATCACCAGAAAATCGCGAGCTGGAGGCCTGATGGGGAAAATATGAAGAAGCTCTAGTGCCCAGACCATAGACCCTACGGTCTCACGGCTGGGCACCAACAGCCTCCAAAAACACGCCGACTCTCCTCTGCTGAGAGTTCGACGGGCGTCTCCCCATCAGTGGAGTCGACCTGCGATGCCTAGGAGCGAAGCTCCTCGACTCATGTCTTTGAATTATAAAATCAACAATAAATGAGTTAATAAATTTCTCAAAATAAAATTTTAAAAATTAAACAGATACTACATAAAGCTAATTTCTTACCGCAACCTCCCGTGATCGCGTGTCGACCCAGGAACCGTCCCTCCTGGTGTGTGTCGCCCTGAATTGACGAAACTCACCAGGATCTCCGCCCTCCTGCTCAGACTATAATAATAAAAAAATTGATATTAATACAAATATTTGTAAATAACTAAATTAGTAATTAAATTATTTATGTTTTCTTACCATACGGCGTCTGTGCTCCTGAATCGAAATGGAGCCCGAAGTATGGTGGGAGAGACCCGTGCCAGGACCGCCCTTCTCGGATCGTGGTTCGTGCTGGCTGATGCGGACCTCCTGCGCCAGCCATCGGACTGCCAGGCCTGCTGCCACTCGTGCCAAATACCCTCTGGCACATGCGCAGGATGCTGACCCGATGACCTCCAACGATGAAGCATGTCGGAGTATCGGCGTCCCGTAAGAGCCTCCCATGCTGCCCTAATGGCATCATGGCTGGCAGGGTCCCACGTAAACTTTTTCTGCATTAAAATAAATAGTTAGTTTCAGAATTTATTAAGATTAAAAAATTTTATATCAGTGATAAATTGTATTTAATAAGTTTACCTGAAACTCAGAAAAATAAAACTCCCTCGTGGCTGGAGATACGTGGCGCCAATCGTAGCCACTGGGATCTGCACGCCTCTGAAATACGGCGCTGATGTGGCTGGATACATGATGCTGCTCAATAAATCTGTTAAAAAAATGCATGTTTATAAGTAATTGACTTAAAAACATAAACATATATTTTTAATTAGTATATACTTACAGCCCATGAGCATCAAGTCGAAGTACGGTGCGGCCGATGGTGGAAGAACTCTCGGAGGTATGTGCCGATCGGCTGGATGGTAATACCAATGCAGGATCACCGCCGACTGCTGGAGAGATCGAAGGTGTGCGATGTGTGGAGATCCGAACTCTCCATCTCCAAAGCTCATGTGATCTGATGCAGCAGGGCTACGTCCCTGCTCACTCCGTATGTCGTCGGTAGATCTACCTCTGCCCGTCATACTGAAAATACTAAAGATTCATGCAATTAAATTACGATTAATGATTGACTATGTAAAAATTTAACACTTATAAAATAAAGTTGAATTTAAAAAAACCTCTATGTTTAATCGGTGTCATTTGTTTCATGAAATGTTGGTTCAACATCCGATGCCGTATCGGACTGCGATTCAGTTTCATTATCATCGGAAGGAAACCGAACATTTGCATCCGCAATTTCTTGGACATCACCATTTGGATCTCTAAGTGATGTTTCAGGAGCCCTTGTGTCGTCCTCAATTGCATGCATTTCCATCTCATCCTCTTGAAATGCAGGGCACTCGGCTGATTGACTTGATGAACTCTCCTCTAATAAGATTGTTGAACGTGGGACGATTTTAGAAACAGCCCACCAATCTCGCTTGTCGTTGCGCAAACTTGGATATCCGCAGTAAAACACTTGCTGAGCTTGGGATGCAAGGATGAATGGGTCATATTTCTGCAATCTTCGTCGATGGTTCACTTCAACCAAATTGTAGTCGTTATGAACCCTTTTGCCCACAGGAACTGTCGGATCGAACCAATCGCAACGAAACAATACGGTTCGTTTCATAGGCCAACCGGGATATTCAACTTCAACCACCTCTACTAACTTTCCGTAATAATCCTGCATATTTGCTCCAACACTTTCTCCTTTAACACACACGCCCAGTTCTGCGTGCCTCTTGAAGCTGCTAATCGTTCAATCTGAAATTTGTACCCATTAACAAAATAGCCAGTAGAGGTTGTTACGGTCTTCAATGGCCATTGCGATAGACATTTAATGAAAATATTGTCGGTTGGGGACCATGGACCGTTTACCTATAAATTAATAAGCTATTCACAACCAATTCGAAAAATTAAAGCCATTATTGAAATTGATTGAGTGATACTACTCACAAATTCATAAAACCAGTAAGCGAACTCCGTTTCTAACTTCTGTCCAATTGCAACTTGACTGATGTCGGGATTCATCTGTCGTTGTCTATCACAATACATCCTTATGGGATGATAAGGATTAAAACTGATGTTAGCAATTAAATATTATGGTATATTGTAATTTAAATTAGAAGTTCCAATTAAGCATTGAAGTATACACTTACTCAATATATGGATCGACTTCTCTACAGTTCATTAGGATATAATAATGTGCTGCATTATACTCCATATCGCTAAGATTTCTTGACTTCTGCCCCCCAAATGAACGGCCGATACCTTTAAAAATTGATATTCTACCGTCATTAGGTTCTCCTTCGTCCACACATACGTCATCGTTACGACCAAGATTTTGGCTCCTCGTGTGGACGTGACCCTCAAAGTAATGCGAGGCAAAAGCTGAAACTTCTTCGACCAAGTGTGCATTGCATATAGAACCTTCAACCCTTGCCTTATTACGCACATTATTTTTTAACTTCTTAAGGTACCTATATGTAAAGTTGAGACAAAAAATTAACCAATTTTCTCGCAATGAAATAATATTTGAAATGTCAATATGTCTTAATGATGTATATATTTACCTCTCGAAAGGATACATCCAGCGATACTGCACGGGACCAGCTATGCTCGCTTCGTATGGCAAGTGAACCGGTAAATGCTCCATTGAGTCAAAAAAACTGGGAGGAAATATTCGCTCCAGCTTGCATAAAATAATTGAATTTCCTCCTCAAGCCTTGCCATGGATGCAGAAGTAATGACTGTGGCAGACAACTCCTTGAAGAACAAGCTGAGCTCTGTCAATGCCTTCCAGACATGTTGCGGAAGCAACTCACGAAAAGCTATAGGCAATAACCGTTGCATGAAAACATGACAGTCGTGACTCTTCATGCCGAACAACTTGAGCTTATGCATGTCCACACACCTACCGATATTTGAGGCATAACCATCTGGAAATTTTAACCCTCTAAGCCAGTTACATAAAACTTCTCGTGAATTTCTGTCAAGAGTGTAACAGGCTTTAGGATAGGTCCCGTCGGTACTCCTCCTCAAATCACCTCTTCTGCAATACTGATTAAGTTCTTCTCTTGACTTTGCAGTGTCTTTTGTTTTTCCCGGGATGTTTAGCACCGTGTTAAATATGTTATCAAAAAAAATTTTCTCGATATGCATAACATCCAAGTTGTGCCGGATGAGATTTGTGCTCCAATAAGGCAAATCCCAAAATATACTCCGCTTCTTCCAGTTATGTTCTTTACATATACGGCCATTTATTCTATCTGCATCTGGTTCCCAAGCATACCTCAACCCCAAATGCTCTATAGTATCAAATATATCCGTGCCAGACCTAACCGGTTCGGGAATTTTGTGACTGCTTTGTTCTTCCGGAAGGCGATCAAGTTACGCCTGTAAGGATGATTTGGGGGCAAGAACTTCCTATGATTATCAAACCATGACTGCTTACCACTCTTCTGCAATGTAAATGCATCCGAATCATACATGCAATGAGGGCATGCCAGACGTCCAGCAGTGCTCCAACCAGACAACATTGCATATGCCGGGAAGTCACTTATTGTCCACATCAAAGCAACTCTCATGATGAAATTCTGTTTCATAGAAATGTCGTAGGCTACGACTCCTGTTTCCCACAACATTTTCAATTCGGCCACCAACGGTTGCAGGAAGACATCAATCTTTTCCTTTGGATTTGATGGTCCTGGAACCAAAACTGTCAAAAACATTGCAGTATCTTTCATGCACTTCCATGGAGGAAGGTTATATACAGTCAGTATCACAGGCCAACATGAATACTGTTGCCCGCTTGACCGAATGGTTGGAAGCCATCGGTACAAAGACCTAATCTCACATTCCTTATATCTTCAGCGAAATCAGGATGATTTTCATTGAAATGCTTCCAAGCTTTTGAATCTGATGGATGCCGCATTTCATCCTCTTTAGATTCATGTTCGGCATGCCATCTCATATCAGCAGCTGTAGCCTCAGATCTGTATAATCTCTGCAGGCATGGAGTAAGAGGAAAGTAATGCATCCTCTTGTAAGGAACACTTTTCCTCCTACTTGTACTAGCTCCCCCTTCGCCATTTTTGTACCTCGATTGCCCACAAATCTTACACCATCTCAGCTCCGAGTCTTCACCCCAATATATCATACAATTGTTCAAGCAACAATCGATCTTATTAACCGGGAGCCCAAGCCCACGAAACAACTTCTTCGTTGAGTAAAAACTGTCTGCTACAACATTATCATTTGGCAAAATTTCCTTGATTAACCCAGCTACAGAATTAAATGCCTTTTCTGATAATCGATGTTCTGCCTTAATATTCAACAACCGAGCAGCCGTAGACAACTGGGAATGACCCTCACAACCAGGATACAATTCTTGATTTGCAGCACGCAACATATCATAAAATTGCTGTGCATCTGGATTTGGTTCTTCCATAAATGTATTCTGATTGAATTCATTACCCGATGCATTCATCACCATTTCTTCATATGTGTTTAGATTCACAAATGGTTCATCAACGGGAATTGACACTTGTTGGCTTGTAACAACTGCTGGAATTTCCTCTGGTTCACCATGACAGTACCAAACATCGTAATCAGGAACAAACCCCTTTTTACATAGATGCACCTTAACAGTTTCGACATCTCTGTAGGCTTTATTCTGACACCTGTGATAGTTGCATGGGCACCTAATCCTAGGCCCATCCATCCATTCAGGTTGGCTACATGCAAATGCGATAAATTCTTCCAATCCATTCAGAAAATCTGGATTAAGCAAGCCATCTTTTATCCTTGCATACATCCACGAGCGAGCCCCGCTCATTTTTGACCGACTTATACAATTTCTGGTAAACCATTAAAGGAAACCACATTATAAAACTATATTAGCATTACTAAATATATAACTAAATTATTTCTTTTACACAACTAAGGTTAATAACAACCATTTAAATAATTTATAACTAAACCAATTTTTTTTAGACAACTAAGGTCCCTACCCTGCAAGGCCCGGCCACGGCTACGATCCTTGGCGTGCTAGCAAGGACCGAGGCACAGGTTCATGCCAGGCTAATGCTAGGGCTTGAGTTCGGGTCGGGCCGCAAGGCGGTCCGTTTAATCATGAGACTTCACAAGCATTCAAGTGTCCTAAATTAATTCCACCTTCACTCCATGTCTAAAAGGTAAGGCCCTATCCCATTCAAGAATATTTTTTGTGATATGTTATTCTGCTATTAATTATCATCGATCGGTTACGTTGAAATTTCAGCAGCATTTTCCCATATGTTCTCCTAAATGTGTGGCATATATGCCACACTAGGAGAACGTATGAGCAAATACAAACCGCAATCTCACCCAACGATGATTAATAGCAGACTAACATATCAAAAATATTCTCAAACTGTCCACCAGGACAATTTGAGAATTTGCAAGACTAAGTCTTAC